>PJEM01012945.1:0-43776 GCA_004023845.1 Helogale parvula
CACCCCCGCCAGGCCACCGCCCCCCCCAGCCTGTGCCTGCAGACACCCCTCCCCCTACGGCTACAGGGAAAGATTCCCTGTTTCCATTCTTTGCGTTTTGATGTATTGGTGTATTTTTTTCTTAAATATTTAATCAATCCAGAGCTCATTTTGATTTGCAGTTTGCACCGAGGATTGAATTTACCTTTTTTTTGGCAAATTCCACCCGCCGCCCCACTGCCACTCCCGGGTGACCCCGCCTCCCACGCGGCCTTCACGCCTTTGCAGAGTCAGCGTTCTGGCGGCAGCCTCTGGGACCCGTGTCCTGTGTCACGGGTTGTCCGATTGTCCGTCCTCTCCAGCCCAGTCACACCCCGCCTTAATTTCGACTTCGGGAAATATTTCCATATCTACCAGAGCAGGTTCCCCTCCAGAGCGCAAAAATACCAAAAATGCTTCATTTGTTGGTTTACTCATCTTGAGAACCTTTAGACTCCTCGGGGGATTTTGATCGAGATTGCACTTTTAGGTTAATTAGGAAATAAATGGGATCTTTATAATATTGAGTTAATAATCCTTTCATCCATTTGTCTTATTTTATATCTTTCAGTAAAATTTTATGGATTGCTTCATGTGCGATTGCAGAGCGCAGACGCTCCTTCCAGGAGCTCAGGTTTGGTGCGGTTATGAGGCTACGTGACTCCTCCTGCTTTCCCGCCATTCCTGATGTCTGGGGCGTTTCTGCGGGTCCGTCTTCCTCTTCCATGTTTATTCCAAGTCGTTCGGGTGTTCCAGGCTGTCCAGGTGGGCAAACACAGGACATCCTGTGTGCAGGACAGGCACGTGAGCGTTTTCTGGGCTCAGCGTCTGTAACTTTAATCAAATCCCTGTTTTCAAGGTGGTTTTCCATACATTCTTCTCAGAACAATTAATGTGATAAATTACATTAATACACTTCCCAATATCCAACTACCTTTCATTCCTAAAATAAGCCGCACTCGAGTACATCATATAAATCTCATTAGAACCTGGTTCCGTGTGTGTGTCACCTTCCTACAGCTCACATAGCAAATGGTGGCGAAAACAGCAGAAATCTGTAATCTCGGTTCCGGCGGCTGGAAGTTCAAAACCCTGCTTCCTCCAGAGACTCTGAGAAGTCTTCCTCCAAGACCTGCTGCCCCTCCCAGCTTCTGGGGCCCAGGGGCCCCCTGGTTTTGAGCCACACCCTCCAGCCTCTATCTCTGCCTTCACATGACATCGTGGGTGTGCGTGTGCTCATGTGCGTTCTCCTTCCTCTAAGGACAACGGTCATATGAGACTAAAGGCTGCCTTCTCCCAGGATGATCTCGCCTTAAGTAATTACATCTACAGTGACTCTGTTTCCAAATAGATCACACTTACACGTAAGGTGCGGGAGGTTAGGACTCCAGCTCGTCGTTTGGAGAGAGCACGATTCCATCCATGCCCATGTGGTAATATTTCACTCAGAATTCCTGCAGTAAACATTCAGGAGTGTATTGGATGGCAGTGGGCTTTTAGGGGCCATGAATCAAGTTTGGGCACAATGTTACGTTGACTTCATAAAACTAACTAGAGAATAAGTGTTCCTTGTGTCCTGAAATAATATAAATAGCCAGTGATGTCATTTGCCTTTACGTTTTGAAGGATCTTGTCCTTTAAACTATCTGGCTTTTTGGAAGGGCTGTATTGCTAATGACTTTTTATTAATAATATTATGGAGAATATAATGAATTTTCATGTGTGCATCACACCACCTCAACAGCCCTTTGACGAATTTGTGGTATTCATTCTCCCCAATGAGTTCTTTGTGCACGGGTGCTCACACCGGGATATTTATTTTTTAATTTTTTTTAATGTGTATTCATTCTTGAGAGACAGAGCACGAGTGGGGGAGGGGCAGATAAAGGGGGAGACACAGAATCTGAAGCAGCTCCAGGCTCCGAGCCGTCAGCGCAGAGCTGGCACAAGGCTCAAACCCACGAACAGTGAGATCATGACCTGAGTCGAAGTCGGACACTTAACTGACTGAGCCCCCAGGCGCCCCCGACACCGGGATATTTTAAGGCACATTGCAGACATCACGTCATCTCACTCTGGTATCAACACAGGGAAAATGGATGAAGCATCAAGCTACGCGAGTGAGTAAGTTTAGTGAAGGACATGCAGGACCTAGGGAAGCCATACGGCAGTAAAGGATCCCAGGGCTGGCACCACAGGGGGACACCCTGGCCACCGGGGACCTCAAAGTGGAGTGAGTTTGAAGGGCCACTTGGCAGGACCAGAAGGTCTAGTAAAGAGGTCTAATTGAAAAGCATCTAGAAGGGAGCAATCCAAGAGATCAGTGTTTGGACTCACTCCTGTCCCATCTTTGAATCTTCTATAAGTGCCTCCCAGTGGGAGCCCAGAGTGTGTGATCAAAGGCTCCATCTCCCCCTCTTTGTCCTCCCTGCCCTGTCCATTGTCCCAAAGAATGCCCCCATCCCAGGCCCTGCTGGTCCCTGGTTCCTCGTGTAGCATCTGACTCCCATGTTTCCCGAACCCGGACTCCACATGAACGAACTCAGGCTGGAGTCTTGAGTAGATTAGGGACGTATATAAATATAAGTAATATATACGAATATACCAAAAACTTACTGCACTCTACATATCTGTGACTTCATAGATATATACGTAGACAGATACGTAGATGGAGATACATCTATAGATAGAGATACCTAGGGGCAAGGGGAGAGAGAGAGAATAAAGGTCATGCTATGGATATTTTTGGAAAATTAAACTTTTGACTTTTTACCCTTTTTTTTAAAGCAGTATTTTCCAGCTTGATCACATAAGGGGGCTAGAAACAATAAGACTAGTGCAGTGGGCACGTAAATTAAGATCTCTAAATATAATTTCCCAGCAAAGGGAGCCAGAGGCCTTTGGAGAAATGTTTGGCTGCAGATCTAGGGCAGGAAAGGAGCCTCGAACACCCACACCTGCCAGAAACCGAGGAAGCTAAAATGTCTAATGCAGAATTTTTAAGGCAGTACAGATTGCCGAGCAGGGGACTACTGTGTTGACTCTGACCAAAAAACGGGAACAGGAAGAGAAACAAGACAGAACCAGACAGCACTGCTGGCTTTGGGTATACCAAACATGACCCCGAATACCGGCTAACCGGAAGGGAGGGAGGCATCAATCCTGCTTTCTGACCTAAACCGTATTTCAAAGACACCGATAGTGGGTGAGGAAAAGCTCTCCTGTTCAGAAGGACCCAATGCATCAGTGAGGAGCAGACAACAGCATTAGAAAATTACTGCCTTGCAGCCTCCAGGGAGATGTCGGGTCAGGCAGCTCCTCACCCTGGAGGGGAGACCAGACAGACCACGGAGGAGGACAGGGCAAAGAACAGAACAGACCGGGCTGTTGGGCCTGAGCTGCTGGTCAATCCTCATGTTAACGGAGGTGAAACAAGCCGAGGGCTTTGGAAAGATAACGGTGGTGGCAGCGTGGTGTTTTCATCTCTCCAGATCTTCGCATAAAAACAGGCACGTCACATGGCAAAGCCAGCCCCCTGGAAAATGCCTGCAGGAGAGGGGGCATCCTCCAGAATCCCAGGCCCCAAATGGACCTAGAGTCAGGGGTCGGTGGGCCGAGGGCACCTGTGCACAAGAAATCAGAGGAAGTGACATCGGACACCCCCGAGAACGGGAGGCCCCAGACCTCAGGCAAACCCGCCGGGGGACGCCCCCCACAGCAGGAACTCTGCGCAGGACGGTGGGCGGGAAGGTCTGGGTAAGAAGGGGCAGGCGCCAGCAGGAAGAAAGTCCTCCTCCAAGCAGAGGGAAGGCACAGAACACGATCCGCCCGGATAACTGGAGCGTCCCAGAGACCAGGCTCGAATCATGGATTGAAACTGGCACTACTTCAAAATGAGATTTCAGGATGATACAAAATAGGAAAGAAAAGCAAAAATCCCACAACTGAAGAAAACTGAGACGCGAGCAGCAGAGCCGAGAGAGAAATGAGCCGCGCGCACCTCACCTCGGGAACGCGCACTCAGCTGGAAGGAGCGTGGACGGAATGTGGACCGGAGATACACCTGCAGAAAACAGTGTGAGAGGAAGGCTTGCCGGGTTCAAAAAGGAATGAAGGCGGAAAGAAAGCGATGTAAGAAAAAGAATTGAGAAATGCTGAAGGCAGCGAAGAAGACCCCAGGTTTGGTGTGAGTCCCTGAGAAAGAAGATCGAAGTGGGGAAGAAAATAAAAACTAAAAACTGCGTGTCGAGACAACTTTCCTTACGTAAAGATGTATTTAAAACCACCAAACTGAGAAAGCGCACGTGACCCTGAAGATGCAGCCCAGAATCACTAGTGCGAGACACACGCTACCACATGTCTTAAAAATTACAAATTACTAGTAAATAAAAAATCCCTTTTAGGCATCTCAGGAAACACAGTAAGGTAGTATTTTTTATGTCTTTATTTTGTTTTGAAAGAGAGAGAAAGAGCATGAGTGGGGGAGGGTCAGAGAGAGGGAGACGCAGAATCCGAAGCAGCTCCAGGCTCCGAGCTGTCAGCACAGAGCCCAACACAGGGCTCAAACCCATGAACCGTGAGATCATGACCTGAGCTGAAGTCAGAGGCTTAACCAACTGAGCCACACAGGTGCCCCCACAGTAAGATATTATAAGGGAAATAAAAATAGGCTTTCATCTGATTTCCTGACAGCAAAGCTTTGTGCCAGAAATAACCGAAATATTAGATCTAAGATATTAAAAGAGAAAAAGTGAAGCAAGGATTTTATATCCAGCAAAACTGACTTTCAAAATGTAACACGGTGTTACCAATATTCAAGAATCCAGAGATATCACTCCTAGGGGCCCGTCCTGAGGACTATAACTGGAGAATGAGTTTCAAACAAAAACAGCCACGGAGATTTTAATGAAGGATTAATGGTGAGCACTTAGAGTTCCACTTGGAATAAAATACTGCACATTTGGCGATAGGAATTAGGGTGGAGAGACAGCACCCTCTTTAATGATGAGGAAGAAGCAGGAACCTTATGTGGCAAAAGAGAGATTGAAGTCTTGTGGGCATTTCCGTTACCAGAATGCTAACACTGGGGTGGTACGTATTGGTATTGGCATTGATGTCCGTATGCACGTGTGTGGTGTTAGCATTCTGAGATGTGGGATAAAACAAATGAGCAGTTTTGTGAAGTATTCTAATTCAGTCATTCTGTGTGTCCTTGGGGACTGCTAGAATTTTTGGTGGTGAAAGAAAGAAATACAGACATAGTACAGAAGAGGTTAAACAAACACCTGTCAGCCCTAGAGGGACTGGAAGGGGTTGGAAGCAGCGTCCTGTATCCATGAGGCCCCCAGCCCTGTCCCGTAGCAGTGACATCCCTCATGCCCTGAGGACGGTGATGAAAGACCTCTTCCGATGAAAGAAACGGTTCGTCTCTTGAAAAAATGGCTGGTGTCGGGCATGAGGCAGGGAGAGGGCATGGCCCTGGGGCATCTTGTCACCGCAGAGAGTGAGGAGGCCATCGATACCTTCTCTGGGTGTGTCACAAGTCAGGGGCTGGCTTCAAGATGTTCCCGTTAGCCCAAGACAGGGCAACCTGAGCTTCAGAAGGAATGCTCTTTTAGACAGAATGAGTCTAGACTGGCCGGTCGGCGAGAAGACATGGGGCCGCCTGGGGGGCTCAGTCGGCTGAGCATCTGACTTCGGCTCGGGCTGTGATCTCGCCCTTCCTAAGTTTGAGCCCCACGTGCCCCACGTCAGGTTCTGTGCGGACAGCTCGGAGCCTGGAACCTACTTCTGATTCTGTCTTCCTCTATCTGCCCCTCCCCCACTCATGCTCTGTCTCTCTCAAAAATAAATGAAAACCTCTTTAAAAATTTGTTTATAGGGGCGCCTGGGTGGCTCAGTCGGTTAAGTGTCAGACTTTGGCTCAGGTCATGATCTCACGGTTCGTGGGTTCGAGCCCCGAGTCGGGATCTGGGCTGGCAGCTCAGAGCCTGGAGCTGCTTCAGATTAAGCGTCTCCTTCTCTCTCTGCCCCTCCTCTGCTCATGCTGTATCTCACTCTATCTCTCAAAAATAAATAAATGTAAAAAAAAATTTTTTTAATTTGTTTTTAAAATAAGAAGACTCAGAGAACATCACGGTCTGGGAAAGACGGTGCCCTGACTCATCACCTCGGACACTGATGAAGAGAATCCAAGGTTTGTGGGATCCTTCCTCTATGCACCATGCAGCTGGGGGACCGAAGCGGGGCTCAGGGGATAAAGGTGAGAAGACAGCCCCAAGGCCAAGGGCAGGTCTCCTCAGCAGCAGAGTTTAATGTGTCACAGTGTGTCCTCCACTACCCTGGGGTGTGTGTGGCTCTGTGACTTCATGTCACTGGTTCTCGGAGATCAGCCACCCCATGAAGGGGAGTCTGGGAAGAAAGGTGGAGCTAGCCCCCTTCTTCCCTGGGAGCAACGGGAGGAGGGAAGAGGCAGACACGGGTGTGGTTCCCCCTCTCTCGTCCCTTACCCTCCCACCCCTGGGCTTGCTCACCCACGTAAAGGGACAGTAACAGGGTCTACTGCCAGGCGCTGGCCCAGAAAGGCTCCCAGAACCAGGCAGCCCTTGCTAGCTGGGGTCCAGGCGCCCTGGCATCTCCACAGTGACAGGCAGGGCACAGCGTGACAGGCAGTGGCTGGGGGCAAAGGCACAGGGGTTCCTACTGCTCCCCACTCTCCTCATCTACACAAATGGGACACCTTAAAGCAGAGGGGTCTGCGAATGTCTTTGGTAAAGGAAATGCCAGAGACTTAATGTTTTAGGCTTTGCAGGCCACACCCCCTCGTTTGCACTGATTTGTCTCTGTTCTTATGGCCAGAAAGCAGCCATGGATAATAGCAACAAATGGGGTTGTCTGTGTGTCAATAAAACTTTATTTACAAAATCAGGCTGTAAACTGGGTTTGGCCCCTGGGCCATAGTTTGTTGACCTTTGCTTTAAAGGCTAAAGGGGCCTCCTCAGTTCTGGTTCACCCATTCACCAGCAGGTATACTATTTTCCAGTACGTTCCAGACGTTGTTCTAGAGTCTGGACCACGGTGGAGCAAGGTAGACATGACTGCCCAGCACATGGCTGGACCTGTGCGGTGTTACATCGTCCTGGGCTGAAATCCCCACCAGCCAGCGTCACTGGCTGAGCAGAGCCATTCAAGGCCACAGCCGCCCTCCCATGGCTTCTGTGAGAACGTGCTGAGGTGCACTTCAGAATCTACCATATCTTCTGGGAGCAGGTCGGCGGGTGCAGCTTCCCATCTGCAGTGCTCAGAGCTCCGATAGGACCCCGGCTCCCCACCCACACCCACAGCATGGGGTCCAAGGGCCAACACGCCACTGGTGCTTCCTGACGCGCTGCAGGCCACAAGCCACTGGGGGGCAGGAAGAACCCCCCCAGGAAAGCTGCAGACGAGCACAGACAGGGAACCACCACGTTTAAGGGCGTGTGTGCAGCTGGAGCCTGGAGTTGGGAAGGCAGGTGGGAGGTGCAGCCAGACACCGCTGGCAAGCAAGCACCTGCCACTTCTTGGGAGGAGCTCCGAGTCCGTGACCCCACCAGGCAGACGGGACTCACAAGGGGCCGCAATCACCCAGAGCGGAGACCCCAGCACGCAGGGGTGTGTCTGCAGACCACGGGTGCTTGTGGGACGCCCCCGGGAAAACGTCCTCATGGCTGCGTGCCTTCCCGTGAATCTGCAGACAGGTCCAGTCCCCTAGGTGCTCCTTCTGCACCGGCTAACTGACCCCCGACCCCCGAGTGGCACATCAGGGAAGACGGAGCCACGGCGACCATGTCCACACAGGCGCTGATGGCTAATCTGGACGTGCCGAAGCAGCACCCCGTGCCTGACCTCACACGTGTGTCATATCCACCAAATCGGAGGCTTTCATTGTGAAAGCTTATCAGTGTGGGAAATGGAAGTGGCCCACAGACAGTGAATAAATGTTCCTCATAGTAAATGACCCCTACGTATAATGAGGCTGTTGGACAGCATCACTAATCAGTGCTTGCAATTATCTGTTTGGCACAGGAGAAAACAAGTTGCATTTACCCTCAGATGACACCTGAGCTGTCTCTTGTCCTCCCGTGGACCTCCCCACCCATGTCTCCCCCGGACCTCCTCCCCCCACCCCCGTGAGGCTGACTCAAACAGCGGGAAACTCCCCTGAGGTGACTCGGCTCCTTCCCAGCGGAATTTCCTTCTAGTGGAAGCACAGAGAATTGGGGGTTTGGGAGGGAATATTCCAGGTTGTTACTGCCGACTCAGAAGAAGCCTCAGTGGCAGTCACTCATCTGTGGGAACGTGAATCATCCGCTGCGGAAACGAATCCTGAACCCGGATCCTGAGACCAGCAAAGCCTAGTGTTTTGAACAACAGTCCCCAAAACACTTGCGGTGCTCTGGCGTGGAGGAAAGCGTTGATGTGGTCATCTGGAGTAGCACAGTCCCCGTCACAGTGACCCTGGCCATCTGTGTGCCAGCAGTGGGATGGCCGTGGGCCAGCCGAAGCTTGAGCATGTGGTAACCATGTGAGTCCCAAAGAAAACGCACTGAGGGTTTGATTGACAAATGTTTTGAGCTTTGTGCTGCCTGGCAGTGCCTGGTGCAAAGAAGCCCCCAAACACCCACAGTCGTGGGACTGAGTCCCCAAGCCAGGGCCTCTCTTGGGCATCATGTTAGAAACAGCTCTTCACACGGGTCTGACCCTGTGTGCCCGGCTGGGACAGGCTCCCGAGAGAGAGACCAGCGGCATCCAGGCCCAGTGCGTGGGCAGGTACAGGTGCCCAGTGAGGCTACCCCAGCTGGGAGCCACCTACCCAGGGAGTGCCCCCACCCCCCACCACTGCCGTCCATGGAGGGCCTCTAGGCCACCCACGGGGACGGGACCCACCACTCAGTTTAGCCGACTTTACCTCGGGGACACCTAGGAGGCCAGGGACCCAAGGCCTGGGGGCCCCTCCCAGGTCCAGGCTGGCGCCCCCTCCCCCCCCACACATGGATCGCCTGTGTTACTTTACCATTTACTCTTTCCTCCCGGCCTCTGAATGCCAGACGTAAACAGACACCTGAGAGAGTGAAGGACCAAACTGACTCCATGACAGGCTTCAAATAAGCCTCAGAAACTAGAAGGCCTGAGTTTCTGTTTCCTCAGGTGAGACTCAGCAGCAACGGAGAGAAGAACCACCCACCTGCTGTCCAAGCAGATCCCACCCCCAGCCCGGGCCAATATTCCCGGAGCCCGCTTAGTTTTTAATTAGCCAATCACCCTGCACCAAGCCAACCCCTGCCGATGTGTCAACCAATCACCTTGTAATCCCTGACCCTCACCTCATCCTGCCCCGACTGTAATAAAAACCCTGCTCGACTGATGCTCGGGGCTCTCAGCACGGATCCGCTGCATTGGTGAGGGCTAAGAGAATGAGCTTAACCCTAAATAAACGCCCTTTGCTTTTGCATACGTGACTCGGACTCCTGGCGGTCTTTGGGGGAATCCACGATCTCCGCACAACATTTGGGGGCTCGTCCGGGATTCCCCCAGCCTCCCTGGGACTCCTGACATGTAGGGCTTATAGCCAGCTGGTAAGTGCACTTGTTTCTCTGTCTGACTCCTTTTGTTTGTCTTGTCTATGTATGGCTGATGGCGCAAGGCCGTAACAGCGTCACCTTAGTTTTTCCTTGCCTCCGTTGGCTGGGAGGTGGGCTTCAGGTGCATCTGGTGGACGCACTAGAGGTCCCAGGCCAGGGGATCCAAGAGATGTCTCGAGATCCTGGAGCTGGTGAGGTTAGGGGTCCCCCCTTGCATTTTCGCTAGACCCTGGAGCTTGTGGTGGCACAAGGCCATAACAGCGTAGTCTCCTCTTTTTGCCTCTGGTGGCCGGTGGCTGGTGGTGCAAGGCTGTAACAGTGTCGCCTTAGTTTTTCCTTGACTTCTGTTGGCCAGGAAGTGGGTCTCAGGTGGACTGGAGCGGACGCGCTATAAGGCCTGAGGGCAGGTGATCTGAGAGACGTCTCAGATCTCGGAGCAACTAAGACAAAGCAGGTTGGGCCCACAGCATAAGGCCTTTGTCTCACTTTCAGTTTTGCCTCCATTGGCCAGGAGGACTGGTTCCTGTGTTTTTTGTCCTAACTTTGTTTATTGTGTTGTCTTGTTTCGTTTGGACTGATGCTATGGGACAGACTCAGACTACCCCCTTGACTACCATTTCAAGAACGTTAGGAAAGAGCTGACGGATTAGGGCTTAAAGTAAAAAAAGGAAAGTTCTTTAGCAAAAGGCACTTCCATGGACATCTAGGTCTTGGGAGCAAGGGAGACACTCTTGTCTTTCCTGCCATCCTGAAAACGGCGCAGTAATCTGTGAGAGTCACCTGTCTGAACCTCCGGAGGTAAGTCAGTTTATCATCTGAATTCTAAAGGCACATGTGCTTTTGTCTGGGGTATACAGTGGAAGGCTGGACTCAGCATACTTCCCACCTCATGGCCACCCCAAGATGCCGGTGGGGCCCTTCAGTAATCAAACCTGTTTTGTGGCCACTTCTGTACCTGTTTTGTCCAGATGTCATTGTCATTGTTTTTTCTATGGGAGGGAATGCAATAACCTCTGGTGTGTATGTGAGTGTGAATGTGTGGCTCAGTCTGGCTTGCCTGCCGAGTTTAATTCTGTGGCTCCACGGGTGGGCACCCTTAAGGTCCCCAAAAGCCTACGGAGTCTGAGTGGGCTCATCTGTGATTCCGTGGTGAACGGCACACAGTCTATGGCGGCATCGGAATAGTTTCCGATCATAAGTCACAAAGCTGAGACCGCTACAGCTAAGTGTCACCTAAATTCCTTCAGGACATGGCCAGATGGGCATCTGACTGGTCTCCTCATTAGAGGGGGCACCCGTACCCCTTTGTCTGTCTTTGCAACATTGCCTTAGGAGAACATTATGGGGTTGGGACTGAGCAGAGAAGGAGACTTTATTGGTCTGGCTGAGATAAACTAATACTGAAGGGGACGCTGACTCTCTCTGTTCCACTGCCTTGTAGATGTAAGAGCTTCCACCTCATTCATTTCCCAGGTTAACAGCTATACTTGGAGCCAACCATAGTTAGTCTACCTCAGGACGGAGACTTTACGGGAATATTCCCAAGCAGCTGCTGAAACGGATTTTGTTTCAGGGGTTCCCTGTCTTCAGACTGACATGGACTGCCTATTCTACTAGTTAAAACAAAACAAAAGAAACCTAAAAGTCTGCTCCTCTGTCTGAGCTGAAAAATTTTTAACTGGAAATTCTTTCTCTGCCTCCTGTAGGTGCCTTTCCTCTTGCCCTCCCTTCCCCCATTCTTTTTCTACACCACCTGAGTGGGGAAGGGCCGGCCTGCGTAACTGACTCAGGCCTCAGGCAAGGCCGGCTCCTCCCTCTGCCCTAGGTGATAAGAAACAAAAGACCACAGAAATCAGATTTTTGCACCAAATTTCCAGGTCAAAATTAACTATGGGAAACAGCAGGCTTGGATCAATCTAAACACTGAATAAGTGGGCTCAAGTAAAACCTGTTCAGTGTTTGGACTGATTTAAGTTTGTTGGTCTGAGATAAAAACAAACTTGTATTCTACCCGGATTTGCTGAAGGTCAATTAAGTTCCTGTTATCTCTGTTCCAATTGGTTTAAAAAAAAAAAAAGGAGAAATGACTTAAAGTGATGGTTAATTTGGTTTGTTCTATAGTTTTCATGGGTAATTGTTAAGATAGTTTTAAAAGTTCTTGCTAACCTATAATGTTAAAGTTTTGCTTGCATGATAAATTGAGATTGAATTCATTGGCTGTCTAATGAGATAAAAAAGCTAAAGCACCAATTATTAGTTGTGGTTTGTGCTTTTGGCTTGTGGCAAAACACCTGAGGATATTTAAAACTGTTAAAAACATGCTTTGTTTTAAGTTTACCATCTAAAAAAGAGTTCTGGTGTAAACACCTTTCAGTTGGTTACTAAGTCCTCAATTGGAGACTAAGATTTCCTAAGAGTTAAAATTTTTTGCTAAGTGTACTTCAGATTGATGGAAAATAAGAAAAGCAACTCTGTATGCAGGAAAAAGGAGGAATATGAAGGAAAGAGATAAGGAATAAAATTGGATCTTTGTGGAAGGTAAAAGGAAGTAATTTTGTCTATAATGAGACTGGTTGTTTGCATAGAAATGGGACAAATTTAAAGGCAAAGGAGGTTGTAGAAGGTTCATGAAGGGAAGTCTTCAGAAAGGAATCTTATGTGTGCTCAGGATAGACTGAGATTGAAATGAATGGAATTTTAAAGGTACATTGGAATAGGGTTGAAATTCTGCTTTTCACTCGGTTCAAAAGACAAAGTTTTCCCGGATTGTTGATCTGCTCTTGATAAGACTATATAAATGGTGGATTTCTCTTCTGTCTGCCAAGAAAACCAAAGCTTTAGGGTTCATCTTTGTCAGGTCTTTGATTGCTTAGTTGAAACTTCTCTCGATGTTAAAAGAGCTAGGCTTTGCTAACAACATATAATGCTACGCATTCACCTTTGGGATCTTTTATTGCCACTTTGGTTTAATAGAGTTCTGAGAATTCTGATAACCTGTAATTCTACTTAGGATATGTTTTATAACTTCCTAAGGTTTTAACAAACTTCTCAGTATTCAAATGGTAGAGAAGTCTTTTGACCAATTAGGCCCTTTTATTGAGGATGCTGGGTTGAAAAATCTCTGTTGTACAACCTTAGGTTGTATTGTATAGGTAAATGCTTCTACTGCCCAAATACATATGCAAACTCTCGTCAGATCTTTAGATTTTGTCACAGAATGTGTTTCTTCTTCAAGGAAAGTTGTAAAGAAGACTTTTGGGACGAATGCAGTATTTTGACATCTTTTAGATTAATACTAAAATGGGTAGAAATTTCCAGAGCTAAAAGCTGCATTCACCCTGAACAAGAATTAGAAACACGGGACTAAATGAACTGTGCTGTCGTCCGCCCGGCTGGGGCTACCACGTCCCATCCCATCCCGTCAGGAAGGGCTGTGGAGGAAGTTGGGTGATGAAAGAGCTTTTCTGAACAAGAGGGAGAGGGTCTCTCACGAGCATGTCCTCCGGGCTCAGGGCCGGTGTTCACGAGAAAAAGCCTACTCTGTGGAACAGGAAGCATGGCCGTGGCCACATTCTAGGCATTCCAGAGCCACGGGTCTGATGCACTTGAGTGTGACAGAGGGTGGTGCGTGTGTGCTTATGTGTGAATGTGCATGCTAGTGTGCATGCCAGGGTGTGTGAGTGTGCGTGTGCAAGTGTGCAAGTGTGCATGGGAGTGTGTGTGTGTGCCTGTATGCAAGGGTGCGTGCATGCGTGTGTGTGCCTTCGCACGAGTGTGCGCGCGTGTGCTGCCCACAGGACAGGAGCAGAGGCCAGCTCACGCCACCGTTGCTCACAAGGGCGCTGGGCCGCGTGCGTCACCTCCACCTTCATCTTCACCTTCTCCCCTTCTCCTGAAAGCCCACCGTGTTCTCTTTGCCTCAAGAAGCTGTTGGAAACCCAGGCGGCCGGGCGAGCGTCACTTGCACACACAGCTCAGGGGAACTGGCCGTCAGGTCCGCATCTTACAGTCTTCGGGCCGGGATGTGGCCTCCGCACAGTGCCCCGTCCACCCCAGTCACCTGTCCCAGCATCTGCACAGGCCTGGCTGGAGTTAGGGTCCCCGTGTCATCTGGCCTTAGGACGCAGTCCCGTGTGGTGGGCAGAGATGACAAGACACGTGGGCTTGCTGTAGACACCCCCACCCCCAGCAACTCCAGGCCCCGCCCAGCCGCCCGGGCCGAGGGGCATGACCAATGAGGGGGTGCCCAGGTCAGGCCCCGCCCAGCCCCACTCCGAGGAAGGATGCCTGCGTGGCCCATCCTTATTCCCAGAGCGCTGGAACAGGCCCAAGTCAAGGACGGGGACACAGGGCTTCTGCAAGCTCATGCTTTTCTGGGCGGGCAGGCTTCACCCCCATGCTTGCTGCCCCCCATGGACCACCGCAGGGAGGGCACCCGCGCAGCGCAGCTCCCGCACAGGGAGAGGGCGCAGAGCGGAGAAGGGAAGCCGGCGGGGGCAGCTGAGACCGCGGCTGCTTCCTCCTGTCTGGGCCTCACGGCCACCTCCTGTCTGTGACACACGCAGCAGCAAACACAGTGCCGACGGGAGTGAGGCCCCTGTGTTCCTCCCGGGAGGCCCCCTGGGCAGAGACCCACACACCCGCCTGCGACGCCAATGCCGCACTGGCGCACAGAGACACGGCTCAGAGTCGGGAAGTCAGGGTCCCGCGGTCTTCATTTCTGACTTGACCGCAGGGGCGGGTGGTGGCCTCTGCTTCTCCGGCTGAGGAGCCTGGGATCATCTAACCTCATCTTGGTAGGTGAGGTTCCGAAATCGGGGTAAGCAGCGATGAACCGGAGAGAGTGGGGGGCCTTTGTGGAGGGGGCACCCCCAGATCCCAAGACACACGCGCCCGCACCTGCACACCCTCCCCACACATGTACCCGCACACTCTCCCCTCCACATGCCCGCACACCCTCACAAACACACATGCACACAAGCACCCGCATAACCTCCCCACACATGTACCCACTCACACGTGCCCACCCATCCTCCCCCTTACGCGCCTGCACACCCTGTCCACACACACACATGCCCGCACACCCTCCCCCAACACATGTGCCTGCACACACTCACTGGCAGTCACCCCAGCACACACACCCCTTCTTTGCATCTGATCTGTGCCTGGGATTCCCAAAGCCTTCCCTCCAGGGGGAGGGGTGAGCACTGAGCCGCAGGGCCAGGTGGAGTCCGCCACCTCCCCAGGTGTGAGCAGAGGGCACGTCACCCCATCCCTACAGGGGCCCGGTTCCCGCCTGTGGGCATCTCCGCGTCCACCGTGAGTCCTCGTGATGCTCCGCGGAGGCGGCCTTGCCTGTCCTCTCTGAAAACCCCTGGATGAAATAATCACCCATCACCATTTCTGCTTGTTCCAGTGATTCCCAGAGGCTCCTACAGAATTAAACGAGCCTGATTAAGAATAAATAAATAAAGGCTTTCAAAAGCCGTTCCCGAGAAGGTGGTACAGGGAAGTGGCCGACACTGCCCGGTGGCGGGGCGGAGCTGTGCCCGAGGGCACCGTGGGTGGGGACTTGGGCAAGGTCATCCAGGTCTCCGGCACTTGCTCATCCACCCCCAGCCTGAGGCCCAGCTGCAGCTCAGCACGGACACGTGGGGACAGGGACCGTGTCCCCCGACATCCCAACTTCAGAGACCACTGTCTTCCTGCCGCATCCACCGGCCCCACGGGCTGTGGCTGCCGTGGCCACTGGGCAAGAAAGGGAGCGAGGAGACTCGGGGTGACGGGCTCTTGGGCCAGACAGGGAGCACAGCATGGGAGGCGGGGATCCAGAAGGGAGGAGCCCCCGCTAACAAAGCTGAGAGGTTTGCAGGGGAACACAGAGCCTGGGCGACTCTGGGGGAAGACGGGACCCCGGTCGTATGTCCTTAGGTGAGGGACAGATGCCCACGCCCCCAAACTGCTCTCCCCGCAGCCTCCGGAGTCTGGAGAGGACCATCCATGGACCAGTGTCCACCAGAGCCCTGCCCAGGAGCAGGAGGAGCACAGCGGAGGGGACGGGCACCAGGCGGGGTGCAGCAGAAACCGGGAGACCCGCCAAGCAGGGTGTGGGGACCAAAAGCACCTACAGAAGCCTTCTGAGTCAGGGGCCTCCACCTGGCAGTGCATTGAACAGAAAGACCCACAAAATATCAGAGGGCACTCAGAGACCCCCGCGGGCCCACACACGTCAGCAGCCCCCAGGTCCCACAGTCCATAGGGTCCACACGGGACACGAGTCAGAACCTCAGGATGGAGCACAGCGCCCTGTGCTGGCCACACAAGCAGGGCCGCAGGGGGAGACAGGCAGAGCGGCCCCGGAAGGAGAGCCCCTTGGGGACAGAGTCATCAGGCAGGGCCAGACTCCAACCCTCCGGGGTCACAGGAGACTGAGAGGTTTCCGACCACAGTTAAATCCCAGGAGCCGCTCTGCACGGAGAAATCAAGGTTTTATTTTCCTGAGTCTCCGTTCTTTGTCAGAGTCCCAAAGGGAAAAATTCACACCAATCGAAAAAGGGATTTATCAACCAGAAAGTTCAATCTTGTTTCCTGTCAGGCCCAGTCATTTATAAAAGTAGCCGATCATTGGTTTCCCGAGACAGAACGTCAGCAGTTACCTGATTTTGGGTCTGAAAATGGAGAGAAGCTGGCCGGACACAGGGAGTGAGGTGCCAGCGGAGACGGGGGCAGAGGCCGGTGGTGACCCGCGGGCGGTGCGGGTTTCAAAGCAGCTGAAGAAAGGGCAGCAGGACAGGAAGACAGGGACAGACAGCGGGAAGCAGCTGGCGGGGGGCGCACAGCCCCAGCGGGGCGCTGAGGGGCGGACCCTGCAGGGACCTCCCTTCGAGGGGCGAGCGCCTGGCAGGCATGACCGGGAGGGACGGCGGGGTGCAGAGCCTCCTGCAGGCCTGAGTCACCGGTACCTTCGATGACAGAGACAGACAGGAGAGCACCCTGCCAGAGCCCACCTGCACCCTGCTTGGGAGGGAGATGTGCCCGTCTGCCTCAGCCCCTACACTCTTCTCCGAGAGGCTGGGGGCTTGAGTCTTAGGACGTGGCCCCCAGTGGAGCTCTGGGCACCTCTGGTCTGCTTCCCTGCGTACCTGGCATCAGACGGGATGCTGGGTTCCCATCGTGCTCCCCCCATGTCCATGGCAGGGTGGCTGTGTGGCTCTGGGGCCTGGCACCCGGCACCCAGCTGCCATGTCTCTGCCCTGGGGCCCCCAATGCCCCCGCCTGCCTGTGTGGCAGGGTCCCCGTGACATGGTCAGGTGTGGGGTTCACGGTGCATAGGAGACACTGCCAGGAAGGATGACCCTGCGTCCCTCCTGCCTGCACCTGACACACGGCGGCCTGAGGCACTGCCAGCTCTGCGTAGCCGTGGGTGGGGACCTCATTTCCCCAGGGCACAGGGCCAGAGCCTCCAGGGTGCAGGGGTGCACACGGGCAGGGACCTCATTCTCCCGGGCGCAGGGACAGAGCCCCCAGGGTGCAGGGGTGCACACGGGCGGGGACCTCGTCCTCCCGGGCACAGGGACAGAGCCCCCGGGGTGCAGGGGTGCACACAGGCAGGGACCCCGTCCTCCCGGGGCACAGGGACAGAGCCCCCGGGGTGCAGGGGTGCACACGAGCGGGGACCCCGTTCTCCCGGGCACAGGGACAGAGCCCCCGGGGTGCAGGGGTGCACACGAGCGGGGACCCCGTTCTCCCGGGCACAGGGACAGAGCCCCCGGGGTGCAGGGGTGCCCAGGGAAAGGGCAGCCTTCTTTCTGCTCTCTGAGGACAGAAGCAGCCAGCCTCCTGACTCCCCTCAGCGGGCGGCAGCACGGCTTTCGTGGCGCATCCGTGGCTTCTGCCACTTACCTGCCATCACCCACTGTGCACGTGTTTCCCGAGCTCTCCACGCGGCAGCTTGGGCCTGGCCCTGGCCCTTGGGAGGCTGGGGTCCCCTCACCCCCACCCCTCTCTAGAAGGTCCCTGATGCTTCTGGTCAGGAGCCGCTCGCGTGTGCCGTCTGCTGCCGCTAACTGTGCCGCCGCTCTCAGGAGTCGTGTCTTGTCAATGTGATATGCAAATAAGACCCAAATCTAATTTCTTATGTAAATATGGCACACGTCCAGAGCAGGAACTGGGGACAGGCGTCTCTCCTCCTATAAGTTCCATATGGCCATTTGTGTCACTCATAAAGCGCCGAATCCCGTGATCGCCGAAGCTCGCCGATGTGTGACAGCGGCCGGCTTCCGAGTGTCCTCGCGCAAGACCGTGACCGTCACCGTGCGGCGCCAGCAGCCAGCCAGCGCGTGGGGTGAATTACCTTCGTGATGGGAGGCGGCTGGTGGAAAAGCCCATTTTCTCCTCTTGCTGCAAAGCCGAATAGACTGTGCCCTGAGCGTGCTGAGAGTCGGCCTTCGGCTGCTGTTTCGTATTTCCTTAAATGAGATCCACTCAAATCTCATTCGAAGGGACCTTTCTGCCATGCTCCAGCTTTCGCCAGATGTCTGATTAATTCAGTTCTGCATAAATATCATAAGTTCTCTCTTACGGCCTGTTCAGACCAGGAAGCAGTGCCCGTCTTTGTCCCCGGGAATGCCTTGTTGGAAACGACCTCGGAGCAGGGCCCGTCTGTTCCCCGTCACTGGCGAGGGCCCCACGCACAGGTCCATGTCTGGGTGCAGGGCAGGCCTCGCACGGATCCAGCAGATAGGCCCTGTGAGCCTCTGTGAGCAAAGTCATAAGAACAGGGGCTTCAACCCAGAAGGATAGATCTCTCTTCCGGGGGCAGGGAGCCACCTTTGATTCATGCCTCCCTTGGTCTTGAGGAGGACGCTGCTCGCAAGCAGCCTGTGAGCCTGGCGGGGACTCTGTGCCCTGGGAGCCTGGCAGAGGACTCCATGTCCTGGGAACCTGGCAGGGGGGGTCTGTGCCCTGGGAACGTGGCAGCGGGCTCTGTGCTCTGGGAGCCTGGTGGGGACTCTGTGCCCTGGGAACCTGGCGGGGGCTCCGTGCCCTGGGAGGCGTCTGTGCACTTGGCATTGCCAGCAGGGGGCACGCCCCACAGACCTTGAGCTTGTCTGCTGGGAGGCAGGGGACTTCCATGCCTGGCATGGACTCGGAGAGGCCTGTCATCGAGTGTCCTGGACGAGTCCTACAGAGCCGCCGCACCCCGGCCACACCTTCTCCAGAGAGCATCTGCATTTGGCCCCGTGGAAGGCCAGCCGGCCCAAGCCTGGGCCCAGGGGGAAGGACAACGCAGACCTGAGTTGCTGACAAGGGGAAGGATGCCCTGCACCCCGTGTCCTCAGAGCCCCTGGTGAGGCCCCTGCCCCCTCAGCTGGGCCGGCTGGCAGCAGTCACTGAAGGGGCCCCTGGCCCCTGCTGGCATGATGGGTCCCCAGACCCCACACACTGTCACACTTCCCGGCTCTGCTCCCCCCCGAAGGGACTGTCCCGGCTTCATCCCCTCTCTGACCCAGATCCCCCCAGAGGCCTTCAGTCCACCAGGAGCTGGAGGCTCCTGCCGCCTTGGGGTCTGGGCTTCCCAGAGTTCTTTCACTAGGCAGAGCGAGCTCATCACCCCGTGGGATGTTTCTGGATTTCTCTTTTGATTCTTTCTTTGACGCAATTCAAAGTGTTCAGGGGGCACCTGCATGGCTCATTTGGTTGAGCATCTGACTCTTGATATCGGCTCAGGTCATCATCTTGAGATCGTGAAATCAATCCTCAAAACCTTGGGATTCTGTCTCCCTCCCTATGTCCCTCCCCCCTCAAAATAAATAAACATTTTTTTAAAAAAGAAAGAAAGAAATGTTCTGGAATGTGCTGTTTCAGTTCCACACATTCAGGAATTTTCCTGTTTTCTCTTGTGACCAAATTCTAGCCTCACCCCGTTGGGTTCGGGGAAGATACTTGGCATCACTTCAATCTTCTTACAGTTGCGATGGCTGGCTTGGGGCCCTGAGGTGCGGTCTGTCCTGGAGAGTGTTGTGTGCGTGCTTCAGAAGAATATGCATCTGCTGCTGTCGGACGGAATGTTCCGTGCATGTCTGTTTGGTCCACTGGTCTACGATATGGCCCAGTGTTTCCTTATTGACTTTCTGTCTGGATGATCTGTCTGTTATCGAGAGTTGGGTATCGGAGCCCCTGTTCTCCCGGCATTGCCGTCTGTTTCTCCCTTCAGATCTGCCCGTATATGCTTTATGTGTTTAGGTGCTCCGATGTTGGGTGCATAGATATTTAAAACTATTTTATCCTCTTCATGAATTGACTCCTTGACTATTATGTAATGACTTTCTTTGTCTCTCGTTACAGTTTTGATTTAAAGTCTATTTTGTCCAATGTAAGTATAGTTACCCTGCTCTGCTTTGGTTTCCATTTTAATGGAATATCTCTTTCTATCCCTTCACTTTAAGCCTATGTGTGTCCTTTGAGCTGAAATGAGTTTCTTACAGCATATATTTCAGTCTTGGGTGGGTTTTTTTCATACATTCAGCCACTCAGTGCCAGAAGGGTGGAGAACTTAATTCATTCCCACTTAAAGCCATTACTGATGGACAAGGATATTGAAGGATAATTACTACTGCCATCCTATTTACTGTTTCTGGTCGTTTCTCAGTTGCCTTCTCTCTCTCTCTCTCTCTCTCTCTCTCTCTCTCTCTCTCTCTCCCCCCCCTTGCTGCTTTTCTATGTGAATTGATGATTTCTTTAGTAATGTGCTTGAATTCCCTTTCCTTTATCTTTTGTACGTCTGCTGTAGGTTTTAGCTTTGTGGTTTCATGAAAACAGGCTCATTTTAAAATATTGTGTTATACATGTGTGCGTGAGAAAGACTGACAGACACAGACAGAGAATCTTTTCGTGTGCTGATTTCCATCTGCATCATCTTTGTGAAGTGTCTGGTCAAATTTTTTGCTCTTTTTAAACTGACTTGTTTTCTTATTATTTCATCTTGAGTTTTATATATTCTGTGTACAAATCCTTCTCAGACATGTGATTTGGAAAACACGTTCTCCAGTCTGTAGCTTGCCTTTTCCTTTTCTTAACAGTGCGTCTCAAACAGCAAGGTTATTAATACGATGTGGTGCGATTCATCTTTTCTTGCTTTTATGGCTCATCTATTTGCTGTCACATCTCAGAAACTTTTGGCATAACCCAAGATTATAAAGAATCCTTTCTATGTTTTCTACTAGAATTTTTAAAATTTATTTATTTAAATTCAAGCTAGCTAACAAACAGTGTAGTGTTGGTTTTAGGAGTAGAACCCAGTGATTCGTCACTTACATACAACACTAAGTGCTCATCCCAACAGGGGCCCTCCTTAATGCCCATCCCCCATCTAGCCCACCCACTGCTCATTTCTCTCCATGAACCCTCAGTTTATCCTCTGTATGTAAGAGTCTCTTATGGTTTGTCTCCCTTTCTGTTTTTATCTTGTTTGTCATTCCCTTTCCGTATGTTCATCTGTTTTGTTTCTTAAATTCCACTTATGAGTGAAATTATATATTTGTCTTTCTCTGTCCGATGTATGTCACTTAACATAATGTACGCTAGTTCCCTCCAGTCATTACCAATGACAAGTATGATCATTGAGTAATATTCCATTACACACACACACCACATCTTCTTTATCCATTCACCAATCAATGGACATTTTGGCTCTTTCTTTAATTTTGCTATTGCTTTTAGCGCTGCTATAAACATTGGGGGGCATGTGCCCTTTGAATCACCACTTTTGTATTCTTTGGATAAATACCTACTAGTGTGGTTAGTGGGACGTGGGGTAGTTCTATTTGTAACATTTTTGAGGAACCTCCCTACCGTTTTCCAGAGTGGCCGCACCAGTTTGCATTCCCACCAACAGTGCAGAAGCGTTTTCCTTTCTCCTTAGTCTCACCAACATCTGTTGTTGCCCGAGTTGTGAATTTTAGCCACTCTGACAGGTGTGAGGTGGTGTCTCAGTGTGGTTTTGATTTGCATTTCCCTGATGATGCGTGATGTCGAGCATCTTTTCATGTGTCTGTTGGCCATCTGAATATCTTCTTTGGAAAAGTGTCTTTTCATGTCTTCCGCCCATTTCTTCATTAGATTATTTGTTCTTGGGGTACTGAGTTTGATAAGTTCTCTAGAGAGTTTATCATAGATAAAATAGATACTAACCCTTTATCAGATGTGTCATTTGCAAATATGTTCTCCCATTCCATAGGCTTCTCCCATTCCATCAGCTGCCTTTTAGTTTTGGTGATTGTTTCCTTCACTGTGCAGAAGCTTTGTATCTTGATGAGGTCCAGTAGTTCATTTTTGCTTTTGTTTCCTTTGCCTCTAGAGATAGGTCTAGTAAGAAGTTGCTGTGGCCAAGGTCAAAGAGATTCCTGCCTGTTTTCTCCTGTAGGATTTTGATGGTTTTCCATCTCATGGTTTTAGGTCTTACAATTAGATCTAAGATCCATCTTGAGTTAATTTTTATACATGGTGTGAGATCTGGATTGAAGCTATGAAGATATGGATTATTCTTGCATCTGGACAGGGGCCCAGCATCATTTATAGAAAAGATCAGCCTTTCTCACTGAATTGTCTCTGCACATTTGCCCATTAACCATGCACCTGTGGGTCTCCAACTGTGTTTTTTTGGCCCAAGAATTTCTGTTCAGTCCCTTTTCTTATGTTTATCTCTTTGTTGATATTCTCATTTTGTTCATATATTGTTTTCCTGATTGGTTTTTTTCCTTTAGCTCTGTGACTGTACATAGGGACATATTTAAAGTCCTGTCTAATAAGTAAATTTGAAGCATCTGTTTCCTTAGGGTCAGTTTCTGGAGACACATAATATTCCTTTGAATGGGCCACGTTTCGCTGTTTCCATCTACGCCTTGTGATCTATGTTGATAATTGGCCATTTGAAAAAGCGTCCGCCTGCCCCGGTCCTTGTCGTCTGACTGTGTGTGGGAAGACCTGTCCTCATGATCCTGGAAGGCTGGACGACCTCTCAGGCCTCTTCGGGGCATGGGCCCCACTCCTCGCCGGTTCATCTACTTGTTTTCCCGATTCACCTGTCCACATGGCCACTTTCAAATGTCTTAATTTCCCTAAGAATCCGCCTGCTTCTTCTCAGAGCCTTTCACGTCCTGTGGCACTCCTGTACCCATCACGTCCGCCCCCCAAGCTTCTGGAGGTCCGCAGTCCGCGTTTGTTGTGTGCCACGGTGTCACCACTGCCTTCAGCGGCTTGTGGCCCGATATCCAAGCCACGCCTCCATCGTCTTGTCGGACCCCAGTCAGAAAACACGGGCACCAGCCCCTTGGGCGGCCCAACACCCGTCAGCTCCTTCCCTCTGTCCTACGTGAGAGCCGGGGTCCAACAGTTCCCGTCTATCATAGTGGCCACACTGGGGAGGCGGCGGGGCGAGAGCAGACAAAACGGCCACAAAACATCCTGCCATGTTGTGTGTGGCCTTCTTCTGGTTAGATGTTCACTTGGGGTGCATGTGCCTGGTTTCCGAGCAGCCGGCGGTGTGTTCTCTTGATGTTTCAGGGGGTGAACAAGTCGCTGGGCTCCCGGGCACACCACCCGCTGTTAGCCGCGGAATCCACACTGACTTCTAAACGTGTGGCCATCACACTGCAGAGCACAACAAACTCCCAAAACCCGGGCACACGGTGGCTGCCCTGCCCTGAGTGCCCGGGCAGCCCGGGGGCGGCCGAACACCCAGAAGTCCAGGCCCCCCGAGACTGCGTTTATGGCCCACTCTCTGAGTCTCCGATTCCATCAAGAGTGGACGTCTACTAACCTGACCGCCTGGCACATTTTAATAGGATCGTCACGGCAGGCGACTGCACGTTCACACAGGGACAGTGTCAGCAGCGCGTCTGCCAAAACCACGACAGGAAAAACAGTCTCTACCCTGAAAACTGCTGTTACCATCGCATTAACAAACTGAGTCCTTCTTTTATTTCCTGCAGGCCTTCCTCATGCTGAAGTTAAGAAATCACAGTTGTTTTAATAAAATTTATTTTGCACTCTCTGCATTTCATTATGTGAAAATGGGTTTCTAGCTGCCTATTCTAATTAAGGAAATGACACTATTAAGTGGATGTCTTTTGAGCAATCCAGCGGTGGCTAACCTCACACAGAAATCGCCAAAATACATCATTCTATACAAAAGTTGATAGTTCAAAGTCATTCAGATGCCAATTACTCACCTGTTTGGCTCATTTCTAGTAATTTTATGTAGCATTAGATTTGCCGTTCTTAGTTTACAACCTATTAAGCCTGATAAAATTGAAATACGGGCTCCCTGGGTCATAAATGAATATACACTGCTCTCAGACGAATGAAATGCTCAGAACAGAAATATTTACTGCACTTTAGTGAGAAGTTTTCATAAAACTGCTCAAGCTGCAGTTTCTGTTCTTTGAAACGACCGGAGCCAAAACCCCCCTGTGCAAGCCACGTGTTCTGGGAGAGCCGCTCAGTCCCGACAGCAGGTCACGATCAGGGTTTCCATCCCCGACTCAGAGAAGCCGCGACATCTGGAACCCCCAGCAGCACCTTCTGGAGGGGGCAACACGAACTCAGGAAGCAAACCGCACGTGCCAAAGCTTGGGGATGACTCGCACCCAGCACGCGGGGAGGCGCTGGACCCTGAGCCCTGCCTCCTGCTCCTTCGGGGAAAGGGAGGCATGGCCCCCATGGAGGGGCTGCGAGGTGTGCTCTTAGCTGAGAGCAGGGACGTGGGGCCCTGAGGGGCCAGGGAGATGGTGCCCAAGGCCCAGCAGAGGCTAAGCACAGAGACCACGAGAGGCAGTGAGGGGGCCTCCTCGCGGGGGCCTCTGGGGACAGGAGGACAATGTGTGTGGACAGGTGAGGAAGGCTGAGCACCGATGTGCTGGAGGGAAGCCACGGGGAGAGGCCCCCACACACTGGGCAAGCCCAGGGGAGCTCAATAATGCATCTGGCCAGGCGCGTGCAGGGTGTCAGGAGGGGTGGTGGCCTGGCTTGGTCCCGGTGGGACAGCTTTGCACCACAGGTCTGACGAGGCCAGGAGGGCGAAGGGAAAGGAAAGGCAGGCATGTGGGGGGGCTGCCTGGCAAGGCTGGACTCTGGTGGAGGGTCCCAGCCGGCCCCAGCCCCCTGGGTGGGGACAAGGGATGGGGCGCGCACACTGGGTCTCTTCACCCCTCTTGACCCAGGCGACCGGCTCACCCTGACCTTCCGGGAGTCCTTGGGCATTAGCCCTTGAAGCCTCAAGTCCCAAGGCCCCCTCGGGTCATCTTCTCTGATCCTGCACCAAGGACCCCACGCGGCAGACTCCAGCCAGGGACACAGGGCAGGCCCAGGGGTGGGGAAGGGGCACGGGCAAAATGAAGCCATGCTCCAGATTACTTTGTTTTATGAGGAAACATTCCAATCACACTGCTTAGGACAGAGATTAAGTTAACACACACTTACATCCCCACCGCACAGACTCATAAATCCTCCCATTCCATCATACTGTTTTCAGATTATTTATCATAAAATGAAATATTCCCTATATTTCTAAGGCCCCCCATATACCCACCTTCCATTCCCAGAAATAACAACTCTGCTGAAATCAATATCGTTCCTGAGCTATTTGTTAGAGTTTTGTAATAAGTAATGTATATTCATAAGTCATAGAGAAGGATGGCTTTGAATGTTCTTAAGGCGTCTGTTTCATATTGCACAGAACATTCTGAAACTTCTCCCAGCAAGGCTTTGGGTGACTCTGCACTTGGGCAAACCTAGTCAGATTCGTCACTGTTTCTGTTGTCCATACAAGCTCATCATGTGAGTGTAACAGGATGTATGTGTCCACCCGTGACATTGCTGGCCGCTTAGGAAACTCCCAGGGGCTTTGCGATTATAACCCGGGAAACTGAGTTATATTTATGACTATTTATATATTTGTAGCTAAGTACTCCATAAAAGGGGTACATCCACTGTGTGCATGGTGTGTGCCTTGGAGGTTCTCAATCGAGGTGACAGGTTAAAACTGCCCCTAGGCCACACCCCCATGGCATGGATGTATTTCCCTCAAATATGGTCACATATGTTTCTAATTTCTCCCAATGGTAAACATGAAATGTTATCTCATGATTATTTAATCTGCTAACATTTATTTTATTTACATTTTATTTTGAAATAATTTCAGGCCTTATGTTGCCAGATCGATGCAAACAACTCACATTCACCCTCATTTAGATTCCCGGACACGGCACGCCCTCCTTCTGTTCTTCCCAGAAATGTTCTTTCTGAACCGTCTGAGGGTGAGCTCTTGAACAACACCATTACCCACAGATGCGTCCATGTGCATCTCCTAAAGTCAAAGGCCATCGTCTTGTGCAACCTCAACACAATCATCACAATCGGGAAACTGACAGCGTGCTACAGTGACCTGGCTTACAGGTCTTACAGCTGAAGCACTCCCATCCTCCAGGTGGAAGAAAGATCGTCTGCAAGCAGCCCTGCGCCACACACCATATTCGTCACCCATCCTGCCTTCAGTCTTTTAGCCTGGAATAGCTCTGCCCTCTTTCTTTGTCCTCCATAACCTTGGTATTTTTGAAATGTGCAAGCTGTCTGCTTTGTAAGGCAAGCCTCACCTGGTTAGGGTTTGGCTAATGTTTCCTCGTCTTGGATTCGGGTGAGGCACCTGTCAGCCACAAGAGAAAAGAGATGCTGTGTTCTTCTCAGTGCAGTGTATCAGGAGGCACACTGTTGGCAATGTTCTCTCTGGCCACTCGGTAATGGTGGTGTCCACCAGGTGTCTCCACTGTGAAATGACTGTTTGTCCTTTGCAGTTATGGGTGTCCTGTGGCCAGATGCTTTGAGACAGTGTACAAACCTTGTTTCTTCATCCAGCTCCTCCCAGCATCCAGGAGACCATTGCTTCAAGCAATTAATAACATGTTGGTTGACAAATGATGATTTTCTAATTTTATCACTGCTTATACCTTTGTTGGTAGGATTTTATGGAAAGGAAGGGAAGAGTATGTGTGCGTGTGTCTGTGTGTGCGTGTGTGCATGTGTGTGGAGGTACATAGGTGTGTGTGTGTGTCTGTGTGTATGTGACCTATTTAATTTCACAGATTCTTCTCTTTTCTAAATGTTATCACTGCCATCCTTCATTTAGATGCTTAAACTGCTCCAGATTCAGGCAAAGAGTCCCTTCAAGCCGCTTCTTTGTCTTCACTGAGCCCTGGGCCCTTTGGTCATGACTTGTCATTCTTTGTCCATATTCTTGCTTTCTGTCACAGAAAGATATAAGATATTCCAGGATTGCCTCGTCCTTTCACAGCCCAGATCTAATTATAAAATGATTCATAAATAGTTTTCCTGGCTTCTTCTTATGAAGTATCGTCCACACACAGAGAGAGAATGCATCTATCTGTCTATGTATCCACCACCACCGGAATCCACTCAGACACCTGCTCAACACCACACCATAGAACCAACTCGGCCATTCCGTCTCCCCCTTTCTCCTACAACAACGTACCTCTGACCACCAGTCACAATGTATTTATTTGTTTGTTCAACCCCATAAAGCACATTCGGAACTTCCAGAATTGCTAACAAATACCACTGTGTATTAGTTTATGGTTCTTTTTGTCTTTAGCCTGAGGATATAAAGTCAACTATTGCTTTCAAGAGTCACTTGGGATGTGTCCCTCCCCTCCAGTGTGCTGAATTATAAATCTGAAGTGCAGTTGGGTTCCTTTGTTTCTGTTCGCTTATCCCTTGTGGGGAGTGAGTAGTCACATCACTAACTCGCATTAATTTATATTTACTTAATGGCTGATGATGCAGAGCATCTTTCCTGTGCATGTTGGCCATTTCTATGCAAGTATCTTTTTAAGTCCTTTGTTCAGTGTTTATCAGTATGTTCCTATTTTAATTACTGAGTCGTGAGGGCTCCTTATGGGTCCAGGGTAGCAGATCTGTGTCAGACATAGGTTCCGAGATGTTTACTCCCTGTCCCACACTTGACTCATCACTGCCGTCACCTACACTATTTTCAACAGCCAGAATTTCAGTTTTGATGAAGCTTAATTTATCAATGTCTTTCACATATCTGGCTTTTGCTTTTTGTGTCCAATTTAAGAAATCTTTGCCTAACCCGAAAGTCTCAACTGTTTTTCCTAGTTTCTTCAAGAAGTCTTCACTGAAGTCTATGTATGAATCATTTGGAGTTAAATTTTGCATGTGATGTAAGGTAAGCGCTGAGATTCATTTTTTTACAAAATATTCAATTTTTCAAAAGTATGTGTTACAAAGAATGTTCTTTCCCAATTGAATAACCTCAGCACCTTTGTCAAAAATCATTTAGCCAAACACCGTGGTTCTATTTCCGGCCTCTCTGTCCTGGCCTGCTTATCTACCCATCTATTCTTATGCTAATGTTACACCATTGATTTCCAAGACTTGATATTGGGTTTTCATTTCAGCTAGCGTGCTTCCCCAAGTTTGCTCTTCTTCATGATGACTTCGGCTCTTCTGGGTCCTTTGCACTCCCAGGTGAGGCTTAGAATCACCGTGGGTGTGTCCAGGCAAGCTGACCTGACGGCCCAGGTGTCACGGCCTCCCCTCCAGCCAATGGGAATGCAGGCTGTCCATAGCCTGTTTGCTCCAGGATTTGACCGGTCGCTGTCTCTCTGAGGTTCCTTCCCCAGACTTGAGGCTTGGCCTGTGGGCAGCTCAGGACTCAGGCAAAGTCCCCAGGGGCTCCACCCAGGCACCTGAGGCTCCTGTCCCTCAAAGGTCCTTCCTCTCCCCACACTCTCCCCACCCTTTCCAGCTGCCCCCACCTCCTCCAACTCCAAATCCTGTTTCCAGATCCCGCGAGACTGTGGGGCTCTCTGTGGGTGCCCCTGGCCACCTTGAAGCTTGCAGACTCCAGGCTGCAGCTGCTGCCAGTGCGGACCTTGCCCCGGTCACCCCCGTGCTGTCACAGACCACTGTCCTGTGTCACCTGCTCTCTAGTGTCCAGAAACGTGCTTTCTTATATGTTGTCCAGTTTTGTAGCTGTTTATAGAAGACAGCAAAGCCCTGCTCCCAGTGCTCCCGGCTCTCCATGCTCCCCGGGTGGGGACAAAGCTCCTCCCCCTGGGTGGTGGACATCTGCCCGGGACAGGCGCTCACTTGGCATTTTTTATCATCAAGTGGAATTGCAAGTGGGGTCGAGCATCTTTGTTCTCCTTCATTTTCCATTCAGGTTATTTCTGCCGTAAGTCTCCCATTTGCCTCCTCGCTCGTGAATCTGCTCACTTGTAATTTTCTTATTAATTAAGGGCTCACTATCTGAGCCTCAGCTCCGTCGGTTACACGCAGGCGCCCGCTCCGGTCCCATAACTGTGTTACCAGCGATGTCTACGGCGCTTCTTTTTTCCTGTGCAAGGTCTTCCTTTCTTTCCTGTCTGCTGTTCTGGTTTGTTTGGGGGAGGACGCGGTGAGAAGCGTCCCTCTCCTGGGCCGTCCGCGCTTTTCCGTGCACAGTGTCATCACGACATTGTACCTTATGTTCACCTGAAATGAATATTTCATTTTGCACATTTAGACCTCACCGGGTTCCTTCTGTAGCCAGTGAGGCAGCGCCCACTTCTACATCGGGGCAAACGGTGGTCCCGACTCCACTTACTAAGTAACCTTGTCTTCCCCCACTCACTTTTTTTAAAAATATTTTTTAATGTCTATTTATGTTTGAGAGCATGAGCAAAAGAGAGCATGAGCAGGGAAGGGGCAGAGAGAGAAGGAGACACACAGCAGACTCCAGGCACTGAGCTGTCCGCACAGAGCCCGACGTGGGGCTCAAACGCGTGAACCTGAGTCAAAGTCCGACAATCGACTGAGCCTCCCAGGTGCCCCACCCTCACTCACTTTTTAATTCCAGGCTCTCCTGCAAATACAGGCTGGTTTCTGGGCAATGACGTTTGCTTCCTTTGTCTGTCTGTCTGTCCCCATAATCTATTTGTTCTCAGCCTGGTTCATCCCTGTAGCTTCGTGATACAGCCTGGTATCTGGCAAGACGATCCGTGCGGCGCTTCGAAAGCACCTTGGCCTTTTACTCTCCCATGTCTTCAACTGTTCAGAGTCAGAGAAGCAAGAACCGTCCAAATGAAAGAGGGAAAGACACCAGCCAAGTTTGAAAAGGCCCGAGGGGACGCTCTTGATGGCAACAACGGTCCCTGAAGGAAGAAAGTCCCCGGCAGAGGCCGGTGGTGAACGAGACGCAGCCAAAGACGGTGCCGGGTTTGGATGCGGCTGAGGAAACAGACAGAGAAGCAGGGACAACGGGAGAGAAGGAGGTGGACATCCGGCCGGGACAGGACGTGCTGCGCCCGGGGCCACCGACAGCAGCAGTTCCTGAAGATGCAGAGAGAACGCAGGACGTGAGGACCAGTCATGGCTTCCTCCTGGTGTGAGGACCTTCTCAATGGAAGAAGCACAGGGCTGGCCTCCCGGCGATGGTGGACAGGCCAGCTCCGCAGGCGCATCCCCTGAGCCCACGTCCCCCCCAGGGCACCTTCCCAGAGCACACTCAGGGCAACCTCAGCACCCACCCGAAGCACCCGAGGAGGGCAGGCTGTGCCCCCCGGGCGGCTCCCCATCCCAGCCTCCACCCACCATGGCAGAGGCAGCCCAGACCCCACGGGCCCCTGGACACAAGGCGCAGGCGTGCTCGGGGCGTGGGGGGCTCCACCGGCAGCACCCGGTGCTTCCCACCCACTCACCCGATGCCAGCGAGTCACCCCCCCTCAGGTCCCTCCTCCTCCGAGAACAGAGGACAGGATGGAGGGAGGGAGACAGAAAGGCAGAGGCGGGAAGGAGGGCGGAGAGGATGAACCCGGGGAAACAGCAGAAAGCAGCAGCCAGGAGAAGGCGGAGCCCCCGCCCCGGGGGGCAAGAGGGGCCGCGTCTCTGCCGACACCGCACCCGCAGTTCCTGCATCTTGGGTGACTTGACTGGGTCACAGGCCCAACATAATCGTAAGTCAAAGCAGTGATTCTTCTTTGCTGCCTTCGTAATTAAAACCCTTGTTTACGGGGAGAGTTTGGATATTTTGTCTTTAAAGATGAAAAGCTCCCTCTTTTAGTGGAAAACCTCACGCAGCGCCCCCCAGCCAACGGCTCACCACGCCCCCTGCGATGTGCGCAGACAGAGCGCCCCCTTGGCTCCGGCCTAGCAACAGCCGGTTACCATGGGAACCAGCATCGGCAGGACCAGGGACTCTTCCATTCTGCCCGCTGGATCCTAATCCCATTTCCATCCCAGTTTGCAGAGAGCCCCGTCTTGGTGGAGAGGGCTTTCCTGTGACCATGGGCCATCCTTGGTTTCCGTAGCTCCGGGCTCATGAGGCTCATGGGACGGCAGGGGACCATGTGTGGCTCGAGTCTAGGAAGTGAGGGCCGGTCCAGAGCCGCGGGGCAGAGGCCTAGGGATGCTGCATGAACTCAAGCTCTCGCTGGGGTGGCCTGCGCTCCTCGGCTGTCTGACCGCCACACGGGACCCAGAACTCCGCCCTGGGGTCCAACCTCTCCCTGACCCCACAGGGTACAAGCCCTCCCGTGTCCTGTGACCAGGGATGAAAGACATCATCACAGCAGAGAGCCATGTAAGCGCCCTGTGGGTGTGTCTGCCGGCCCCCTTCTGTGGCCTGGCCCCCGGAGAGCGTCTGCCTGCCTGGCGCCTGGGCGCGACTCCCAGGAGAGGGAAGGGGCTCGCCCACACCGCTTGGATGCCACACGGCAGGGGGGAGCAGGCTCCCCGAAGTGTGGGCTGGCTGCAGCCAGCGGCGGGATGAGGGGTGGGGTGCCAGGGAGCCCCAGGGACGGCCAGCAGGGGCGAGAACAGCGGGGAGAGAAGCCAGCGAGGTTGGGGGGGTGGGGGGTCTCCTGCTGCAGCCGCCTGTGGAGGAGGCTGAGGCCTGGGGTGATGGGAGAGGGACCTGCCCTGTGAGGGGACGGAGGACACACAGGAGCGGGCTTGCTCCAGGGGCGGCCCTCGCTCTCCCAGGGGTGGGCCTCGCGGTGGGAAGGGCCGGGGCAGGCGCTCACCCCGCTGCCACCGGAACCAGTATCGGAGCTGGGGGCTGCCAGGTGGAGACTCCGCAGGCCGGGTCCGGGACTCGGAGACACCAGAACAGCCATGCCGGGGGCCACCTGGGCCGCCGACCAGCTGGGCCCCGCCAGGTCCCCACGGAGTGCAGCCGCATTATCAAGCGTCTCCAGACATTCCCCTGCCCCCGTCCATCCTCCTCAATGTCCCTGCACCCGTCCTCTCCTCCCCTCCCCTCTGTCCCTGCACCCGTCCTCTCCTCCCCACCATCCGTGCACCTGTCCGTCCTCTCCACTGTCCCCCAATGATCAGGCAGGAGGAGGCAGGGGCACGCCCGGCGGTGACCAGTGTGGACGCCAGGCCCTGGGCCAGCTGCTTGCTCCACACGTGCAGAAACCATGGGAGCAGGGGTTACATGACCTGCGCTGACCAGGGCCCATGTGCCCCAAGCAGTCCTGTGATGCCCACAGAGCCGGGCTCAGAGCAGCCGGGTCCCCCCACCAGTCGCCAAGGGCTAAGGGGGCAGCTAGACCCAGGCCAGGCTGACCCCACCCCAGCTCCTCTTCACCCAGCATCCAGCACGCCCTTTCAGGCCCACCCACCAGGGCAGAGGCAGGGTCCAGCAGCCCTGCAACCAGCCAGGCAAGCCAAGCCGGGACCTTATCTCTGGGGGCCTCCTTGCCCACCGTGACCCAGCTCAGCTCAAGGGGGTCCCGGTAGAGCGGCACAGGCCTGGGCACAGCCGCGGGCAGCCCAGGAGACCCGGGGCCACCCTGCGACCCTCCCCTGCCTGCGTGATGAGGAGCTGGGCTGCGGGCAGAATCTCGCCCTTGTCCACGGCTCACCCAGCCCGTCACTGTTGACCCCCAGCCTGGGCGTCAGGCGGACAGTCCCAGACCTCCCAGGGCCTTCCCTGGGGAGCTGTCTCATCCAGGCAGACCCCTGGCCCTGGCAGCAGGGAAAGACAGCCAGGCTGGTGGGGGGCTTAGGACAGACTTCTGCTGGGCCGGGGCGGCTCCACCGAGGCAAAGCTCAGAGCCACGGACTTGAACCCCAGGCCTCATCCACTACCTACATGGACCCCCCTCGCCCACCTCCCCCCCATCCTCTGGCAAAGTCAGGTGGGAAACCGTCTCCTAGCGGCCCACGGGCACCAAGTGGTTCTTGCATGGAGGAGAAGAAAGCAATTCTGATAACAGGGAATGAGGAATAAATTTTCAGTACAGTTTGGCAACTTCCCTGAACCTTTTGGCTTTTTATTACATTCAACTCGATCTAATAAGGAAGAGTGAATGCCGAGAGCCAGAGTTCGAGGCCCCCACACACCTTTCCTGCACCCGGTGTGTCCACGCAGTCAAAGCCTTGCTTCCTGATTGAAGGAGAGAGCAGAGGGGAGGGGGGAATTCAGGGTCTACTCCCAGAGGCCCCAGAGACCCTCACTGCCTAGCCCCAGGCCCTTCCCTCCCCGCCTGGCCCCGCCCACCTGTCACAGTGCTTCCTGCACCGAGACACGCCCCCTGGCTCCAGGGGTTCCCCCCTTGGGGCCTCCTGTCTGCCCATCGGACCAGGGCCTGCAGTCTGTACGGATCAGTGGGACAGAAGTAGGCTTCTCACTCGAGAAAGAGGCGCCTGATGCTGAGTGTGTGCTTGCACATCCTTCCGCCAGGCTGACTTCCGTGGGAATTACGGGAATTCTCTACCCGTGCCGGACGAGAGCACACCGAGGACTCCAGGAAGAAGGGAATCTGCCCCCATGCCCTCTCACCTCTGCCTGGCGTCCTCTGGACGGAAGTTCGGAGTCTGAATGTAGTCAGACTCTCTGTCCCCGGCTGAAGGGTGCCTCCCGCATCCCCAGTCCGCATCCCGACAGCCCCTTGGTGACAAACCCCAGCCTCGCTCCCCTGAGCGCTTCTCAAACGGCTCTGGCTTTCCAGCGTCCGTGTTCGTTCTGGTCGCCCGGTGTTAGGGGCAGTCCCGCTAGGTCAGTTTAGCAGAACCAGCCTTGTTGGGGGTGGCGGGCTCCAGTGCCCCAGATGCCCCATGGTGTCCCACGGCCCCGGCCGCCTTCAGCAGGAATCCAGTCCGTACGCCTGGCCCCCGATGCTTCCCCACTGACTTCCCACCCCTGACGCCACCTGCTCCCGGCTATACCCGCTCCCACTTTAACCTGCTGCATTTAGAATTCTTACTTTCTCCCACTCACGGATCCTTACCGCTAACCCTGCCTTTGAGAAGGTGTCAGACGTCTGGAGTGTTTTTCCTGAAAACTCATTCCATACAAATGACAGTTTCCTGCGCATGATGTTGGCTCCCCAGCTCCTGAAAACAGAGGAGTGCTTGTTGATGACGGACTGACAACGCCGAGCCCGGGCCACCCCACGCTCCCTGATGAGCAGTCAGAGCCTCCAAAGCTGCTCTGAGTAAAAGGCCAAGCAGGTGGTAAGTTGCTGCTGGCACAGGAGATCGGACTGACGCCCTGCCCGGGCGCCCTCGCTGGTACTTGGGAAGAGGCGGGGTCTGCAGAGCCACTGGGACCCGTCACTTCCCACAGAGTCCAGTCGGTGGCCTTAAGCCTCGAATTGCCGGCAGAGCCAAGGTCAGGGCAGAGCTGTGCCCGATGCCACAGGCAGAGCCCAGGTCGGGGCAGAGCTGTGCCCGACGCCACAGGCAGAGCCGGCCGAGAGGAAGCCCGCCGCACCATCGCTACACCCCAGCCTGCCCACAGGACGGCCGCCAGCACGGCCGCCCCTTCTGTCAGCAACTTGACCTCGAGGCCCCTTGGGAAAGACCGCTGTGGCGCCATCAGGATCCGGCCGCCTTGGGGCTGCCCCCGCCAGCACGTGTCTTCTCCAGATGGAGCTCTCCCAGTGGTGCTTGTGACATGTCGGGCCTGGGCCACTTCTCGTCCCTGAGGGGCCTGGGGTCATGGGTCCTATGACCGCCTGTGGGGGCTGCTCCCGACACAGACAGGTCCCCAGAGGACGGCGGAGACCGTGGCCGGGCAGGCGGCGAGATGGAGTGTGTGGGAAGTGACCGTCCCCTGTGCACACAGGGCCCGCCGGACAGCCCCAGAGCCTCCCCCTGGCCCTCGCCTGGCCCCAGTGCCCTGCCCCCCTCCTCTGGGGCCTCTCACAGCACCGGAGCATCCGAGGCCAGGGGGAGGCCCGTGGTTTCTGCCAGAATGTCTCGTCCGCCCAGGCCTCCCCCTCATGGACACAGGCCCTGGGACACGTCGCTCTCTGGCTCTGGTTCTACTTGGGAAAATAAGGAGGCTGGATTATTCGGCGTCCACGGCCCCTCACGTTGCTTGCACGGGGGTGGGGAGGGGGGTCTGAGCCGATTCCTCCCAGCTACCCCTTCAGGTCAAGCCACACTGAGCTCTTGTTCTCGGGAAAATCCCTCCACTCCGCAAACTCTGGTGCAGCCAGTGCCCGGTGGGGGGCCCAGGTCGGCACCTCGCAGGCGTTAACCTGCATAGCAGTCGTCACCATCACGAGTGGTCTCGAGTCTAAGAAAGGCCATGTGCTGCTTGTGGCACTTTTCTCAGTTAGGAGACTGACTCCGTCAGATGACCTTCCTGGGTCTCGGCCGGAAGGGGAGGATCCCTGGTCAGTGGTTCCTTCCTGTGGGTGCAGCCGGTGCCGGGTCAGTGTCTTTTCCAAACTAGTTTGAGAGACTCTATTCTCTGTTGTGTGTGATCCCTGTTCTCTGAGCCTGTGCTCACCTGTGTTGACAACTTTCTTTGAATGAATGAGAATTCTCCCAGAAGGAAGGGAAGGAAGGGGAGGGGAGGGGCGGGGAGGGGAGGGGAGGGACGGGAGGCAGGCCTCCTGGTCTCTGCCCACAGGCCCCATGCCGCCTCCCTCCCCCGCACTGGCTCTCCGGGCTGGGCCTGGGCCCCACCTCCTGCCTGCAGGGAGCCTGCGCTCCGCAGAAGTGAGCCCACAGCGCCTTCTCTGCCCTGTCTCCGTGCCCACCCTGCGCGGGGCCTCCCAGAATTCCTCTCGCCCCGCCCCTGCAGTGAGCGTCCATCCCCTCCCTGCAGGCCTCGGCCGGCCTGCACTGGGGCCCAAGCACCGGCAGCTTCTCATCTGGTCTCCGTGTTTCCGAGGATGGCTCTCCACCGCCCCCTTTCCAGGCTGAGGGAGCCCCGGGTCAGGCAAAGTCTGGTGTCAGCCCCTCGGGGAGCCTGGACAAGTCCACGCAGACCAACGAAGCCCCTGGAACAAGACCCACTCTGCCCCTGCAGGCTTGGGGCCCCCCGGGGCACACGGGCCACTGTCAGGAGAGCGGCAGCAGAAGGGGGTAAGTCCTCGAGGCTGCCGTCTGCCGCCTTTCTCTCTCGGAGCGCTCACACGGCTGCTCTAAGCCCGTGGACCATCTCCCAGAGCTCTGACACAGCTGGTCCCAGCGGTGCGTGTGGAGGGACAGCCCTGGGGGCTCCGACTCCGCGCTTCTGCTGTCCCCCCTCATCCGCTTCCTCCTCGACAGCAAACTGCCCCTCACAATTTCCCTAACAGAGGCTGAGTCACGCGGGTCCCCTCCGCCCCAGACGTCAGCTCACATGTCTGCTCGGTGCGGCCCAGGCTGCAGAGCGGGGTCTTGACACTGATGCACCTCGACTCAGACTTCGGCCCTCGGGCACGGCGGCTTCAGGGCCCTGTGACTGCACCCCACGCCTCCCTGTCGACACCCTGTCTTCGAAAGCGGGCGCCCCAGGGCCAGGGAAGGCCCGGCGGTTCTGGTCAGCGGACGAGGGACCTGCTGCGGCGGAGGCCTGAGACACGGGAGTCGGTGCAGGGGCACCGAGCACAGTTTTTAAAAGTAGATGTGTCAGCTCTTTACGGTTGTTTTCCATTTGGTTATAAAACATGACGTTTCCCTCAAGGAGTCCAACACTGGTTGCCTGCCTTCCATCGCTGTCCCGAGCGCGACTCCAAGAGCAGCCCCGCTGGGGCACCCAGGGCTCAGTTGGTCGTGCGTCTGCCCGGTGCGGGTGGGTCTCTCCGCTTGACCCTTGAGCTCGAGCCCCGTCTCGGGCTCTCTGCTGTCAGCACAGACCCCTCTGATTCTCTGTCCCCCTCCCTTTCTGCCCCTCCCCTGCTCATGCTTGCTCTCTATCTCTCAAAAATAAACATTAAAAATAAAAAGGAAAGAAAGAAAGCTGAAGGAAACTGACCCAGTTCCCCAGCTGCTCCGTGATCACAGTGGTGAGCAGTCGATTCTTCGGGTTGATGTGTGGCCGGGAAGGCGAGAGGCAGGCTACGCGGGTGGGTAGGCAGGGTGCCGAGCTGAGCTGGCGTCCTCTGGGTGCTCCGGGGGCCAAGTCCCGGGTGAGGCGCCTGGGGGTAATCAACGCCCTTGAACGGAGCTACTTTACGACTCTCGCGAAGGCACCTGAATCGTGGTCACCAAGGAGGGAGCAAACATTCCTGGAAGGGACTCCATTCTACTTCACAGCGGCTCCTTCCTGGGCTCCGGGGACACGATTTGCACGCGATGACCGAGGGGGACTTGCCATTGGGGAAGGAAGTATTTGGGACAGACCCTGGGGCGTGTAGAAGCCCTTCATGGCTCTGATTCCTTTTCTCTTTGATATTTGTGTTGCTTTAGAATCACATGAAGTATAGGGGCACCTGGGGGCTCAGCGGGTTGGGCATCTGACTCCGGTTCAGGTCATGATCTCAAAGTCCGTGAGTTCAAACCCGGCATTTGGCTCTGTGCTGACAGCTCGGAGCCTGGAGCCTGCTTCAGATTCTGTGTCTCCCTCTCTCTGCCCCTCCTCTACTCACACTCTTGTCTCTCTCTCAAAAATAAAAATAAAAACATAAAAAAAAATCTTAGATTCACAAGGTATCATGAGGCGAAGGAGCAGGTGGTTATGGGGAGGGGGCTGGGACACTAAGTCCTGCACGTCTGGCTGTGGGGCCCCCGGAGACACGCACGTTTCATGGGTAAGTGACGTCATCCCTTACGTGGTAGAGGTCTGGCTTCTTATTCAGAAGCTGCATGTCGGATAAATCCTAATGTTGCTCATTCATGAAGCTCATCAAATCTGAAAAAATCCATATTTCTAAATATATGACTCCCTACAGTGGAGACCACTGAGGGGCCTCATCCACCAGGCACATGGCGGGTCATTGGGAGCTGACCTTTCTACCGATGGCCAGACCCCAGAGCCTAGGAACTCCAGCCAACAAATGCCCAGCGACTGAAAGTCCAGCGATGCTCAGGGGGCTGAGGGACTTCCCGAGGGACACGGCCAGGAGGTACCGGGAGGTCCGGCCATCCGGGCGGCGTGGAGCTGCCCCTGCCTGGGTCTCTCGTGGCACTTCTGGGCTCTGCAGTCCGAGCTGAGGAGCATGGACACCCAGGCCCCTCCTCTGCTCCCGGCCTGTGGCCCTAGAGCATACATTCTGAGCAAGCCTGTGTCCTGGGGCCGCCGCCCCTGGTGCCCCCTCACATTCCTGCGGCTCAAACATGAGCGTGCTCTTGACCCCTCCTTGGAGAAACGCACCGGCACCCGCCGGGTCCAGAGTCCTGAGCTCCACCCACTCCCCCTTGGCCAAGGGCTTGATGACTGACTTTCCTCCGGGCTTCTGTTCCTCCTTCCAAGCCCTGCGCCCTGAGCGCGCCTGCGCGGTAGATTCGTCTGTCACTAAATACGACTTCGACCTAGCGCTGTTCTCTGAGGCTTTCTGCGTCTGGGAGCAAACGCACGCCAAGGAAATCACACGGCAGGGAGGAGGCCCAGCAGAAATCAGAGACAGCCCCACGTAGGTCCGCGGAGCCCCAGGAGCCCGGCCCCCGGCACCACGACGCCCCGGAGTGCACGCTGCTCGCCCCGCGGACCTGAGGCGGCGCTGCAGCGCCCCCCCCCATTATAAAGCCTTTATGCCCAAATCAGTTTAAATTTACTTTTTAATTATGTACACTGCCTTCTTACGTGACGCTTCTGACTAGAAATATGTATCTCATTTTACTTTATGTTATTCAATTGACCCAAACACAAAGGCATTTTTCTTAAATACTGAACGCTCATGTACCTTTTTAATTAAAGCTTAAATAGCTCTTAATTAAAACCATAAATCACAGGCAGCGATTTCTACCTAGAGAGCCTCCAGGCCTTCCCAGGTTCCTCCCCCTTCCCCGGTGACCTGCCAGGTGACGCCGGGTGAGGGTGACCTTCACGCTGGATTGATCTGGAAGCAGCAAGAGCGGGTGGGAGGGGTGGGGAGGGGCGGGCGGCGCTGCCCAGTCACAAACCGGGCGGCAGCGTGGCGGGCGGCGGCGTGGCTAACGGCGGCCAGGGTGGCCTTCGGGGGCCATCACGCACGGGCCCTGCCCTGAGGTCCAGCCTGTGCCCCGGTCTCTGTGCCCTCGGGTCCTTCCCCCGCAGAGGAGCAGCCGGTCGGGGAGGGGTGGCGGCTCCGGCGGGAGACACAGCCGACCTCTCACTGGTACTTTGGTACAAGACAGATGGCTCACGAGCTCCCGCTCTGAGCAATTTTCCTGAGGAATCGCCAGCTCTCGATAGATCGCCCATTTCAAGTGCACAGTTGGATACACCTTCAAAGACGCATGTATCCGAGACCCCGTCATCACATCCAAGGTAACGGGCCTACCTGGCCCACCTCCTGACCCTCCTCCACGCCCCCTTGACCCCCTCCAACACCTCCCACCTTCCCTGATGCACCTTGACCCTCCCTGACACCCTCGACCCCTGAATGCTTCCTGACTCTCCATGACCCACGACCCCTCTGACCCACCCTGACACCCCCTGACCTCCCCCAATGCCCTCTGTCCCTCCCCAGTGCCCCTTCCCCTCCTCCAAGTCCCCGACCTCCCTGATACCTCCTGACCCTCCCGACGCCCCCTCCCCTCCCGGCACCACAGACCTTCTCTCTGTTGGTACAAACCAATCTGCATCTTACAGAGTTTTCTACAAATAAAACCATACGTCAGGCACTGTTTTTTCCGCTGGCTTCTTTTCAGAATAATTATTCTGAGGTTCCTCTGTGTTGTTTTATTATCAGCAATAATTCACTGTTTTTATTTCTGGGTATTATTCCAGTGAGTAGATTTGCTACAATTTTTTTCCCTCCACCTGTTGAGCTTTGAGTTTTTTACAGTTTGGATGTATCACTAATGACACGTCCGTGACAATTCACGTAAATGCTCTTGCCTGAAGGAACCCTCCTCGGGGCACAGCCGCCGGGCACAGCACGTGTAGTCTGACTCTTGAAGAAGGCGCCAACTGTTTGCTGACGGGTTCTGTCATTTTCCACCCCCGCCAGCGACCGCCATCTATTTACCGTCTCGTCTGCACCCCCAGATTTCGCGGGACGCTAGCATCTCTCCAGGCCACCTCGTCGTCAGCACCGTGTCGAAGCGTCCCCCGCCCCCGACCTCCTTGGCGGATGACTCGTGTTCTCAGACTGAGCTGCCAGAGTCCTTCCTGGATCCTGCAGACAATTTTTATCAGAAACGGAGCTTTTGAACATGGTCTGCTCGTCTTGCTTTTTGTTAACGTAACCATGTCCTTCAAACTGTAGCGACTGTTACTTTTGAGGAAGCCGGATTTACCATGTTTTCCTTACAGACTTCGTGCTTCTGACGATGTAAGAGATGTGCGCCTGGGACACAGACCTCACCTCGGATATTGTCTTTCCTGGTTTAGCGTCTGGCGTTATGACTGATTCTGGGTCAAGTCTGCCGTGTAGAAGCTTTTCTTTGTGACTCCGTCCTTGTCTGGTCTGGGTCCTTTGAAGCTCTGTCATTAGACGCATACGTGCTGGGACTCTCGGGTCCTCTGGATGAATCAGCCCTGTCACATCTCGAAAGGAACGCAGTACTTTTTCTCTCTGAAACGCACTTTGACACCAGTACGATGATGCGTGTTTTTGTGGGACCAGGAGCGTGGAGCTGTGTCCACACTTTTACCACCATGCTTGCACCTTGATGTTCGCAGAGTTCCGTGGAGGCAGCAGGAGGCCAGGACGATGCCCTGAGGGTCGGCGCTGCCCAGAGGCCCCTGCGGCCTGGGGAGCCCACGAGCAAATGGAATCAGACAGACAGACGGACAAGGTGAAAGCACACCGAGGTCTCAGGATCCAAGGAGAGAGATCGCGGGGGGCGGGGACACTTGCAAATTCTCATCCTTGGGGAGACGTCTTCCAAGGCTGCCACGGGGCCACTCACAACATCAGAGCCCACCCTGGAAATGCCCCGAGGGCGCCCCGAGGGGATGAACTGGCAGACGCAGGCAGTGGACCCAGGCAGGCATCGAAACCACGTCGATATGTGATGTTCTGGGCCTTTTTGCAGCCCGTTGCAAAGACGGAAGACCCCACACGAGAGACACATGCTGGGTGAGGTGGGAGGGGCTGCTGGCTCCGGCCGCAGACTGCAGACCGCTGACCGCAGACCGCTGCGGGAGGAGCACAACGAAACTCCGATTTTGCCTGAACGGATGCCCCCGCCATGAGGGTCATGTTCCAGAAGCCCTGACAAACGCCTGTGAGCGTTGTGGCCTTGATGACCGCCTGGACGGGGCGTCCTGCCCCTCACTCGCCCCCCGGCCACTGTGGAGCCGCTGTCTGTACTAAATGCACCTGTGTCCAGGGGCCACAGAGACACTGAAAGTGCGTACCGGTGGCCACAGGCTGCTCCCCCAGCTCCTCAGACGTGAGTAAGGAGCCCCCGCGCCCCGTGGGAGCCCCCGCTGGCCTCTCCTGTGTCCTGGCCGCCAGAGCTCACGGCGCGCCCCTGGGCCTCCGCAGCAAGCAGCCGTACTGGGGCCCCCGGACCAGGGGCCTAAACCACAGACGACCACCTCCCCCGCCTGCAGGGTGCACGTCCAACATCAAGGGGTCGGCAGATCCCGCCTCCGGGAAGGACGCCCAACCCTGGTTTGCAGGTCTTCTCTCTGCGTCCTCTGGGAAGGGCACCGATCCCACCCTGGGGCCCCACCCCCGTCCCCCGATCACAGGGCGCTACCTAACACCATCCCTTAGGAGGTCAGAATTCCAGTGTGTGGACTCGGGGGGCTCACAGACAGTCAGCCCGTGACACCGGCCCCCACGTCCCCAAGGGGAAGCCCCAGAAGGGTGCTGCCCTCCTGGACGTGACGCTCCTGAGGGCGTCTGTGTCCCGGGGGGCATGCAGCATCCCTCTGGCCCTCACGTGCTTGGGGCGCAGCCATCCCCGGACGCTATGGCTGGTGCCTCTGGGGACCAGGCAGGGCGGGGTGTCCCCCACGGGCTTCGGCCCCAGCAGCGGCCCCCGCGCAGGAGGACTCTGGCCTGCACTGCCTTGTGCGCGGACTTGGAGCGCAGCCTCCACCTGACACAGGGGAGGGTCTCTGAGCATCACACGCTGTGGGACCAGCCACCCCCCTGAGCCCCCACCCCGTGCCCAGCCGTAGTGAGGCGCCTCTAAACAGAGGTCCAGGCCCCTTTGGAAAGCTGGCTTTGGGGTGTGACCGTCCTCCAGCACCACAGGCATGAGGACCAGGCAGCAGCGAGCTCCCTGTCTGCGCCGCAGGCCTCACGTCCCCTCAGGGCTGGTGGAGGGCGGGGCTCAGGTGGGAGCCTTCTCAGGGATGGTGTCGCCCTAGTGCATGGAGGCTCCTGTGCCCCGGCCGAGCCTGCCGGTCGGAGTGGCTGTCCCTGCGGGAGCAGGGCTGTGTGGACGAGGGGCCTCCGTGCACTGTGCCACCCCGCGTGCACACTGTCCCGTCCAGGACATGGGGTCCAGCGAACTCCGTGAGTCTGATCTGCCCCGGGCAGCGAGCACCAGTAGTTTGGAGACCCGGCAGTTCCGTGACACTCGGGCCCCGCCCACACGAGCCAGTGTTTTCCCGCAGACGCTGCCCCTGGGTCCCCAGACGCCGCGGTAGTGACGGGTGCGCACCCCCGGTGCCTGGCGGCCACTCAGGCCCGCACCTGGGCAGCTCCCGATGGCTCTTCCAGCAGCTGCCGGAGGAGAGGACCGTGGACCTTCCCCCTGACCAGCCTCGCGCTGGCAGCTGCGCCTTCAAGGCCCCGACGCCGGCCGGCGAATCTCCGTGAGGCAGGCCTTCGACCCAAAGGCTGAGTCCCAGGGGTCAGTACAAGGTAGAGTCTGAGGTGGACGGAAGGGCGGCCCACGGTCCAGGAGACACCAGGCCCTGAGCCGCCTCCACTGGGAGAGAGTCAACGTCAGCCAGCGGCTCTCACGACGCGGCCTCAGGAGGGAGGCCAGGAAGCACCGTGCGGCGCTCCAAGGCCCTGGAGCCAGCGGCACAGCAAACACTGGCTCCCAGCAGGTGGCCTGGGGCATGGAAGATGACGGGGCGAGGAGGGCCCCTACTGGCCCCGCCTGGGGTGACGGAGCGGCAGCCGCGGGAGGCCCCGCACACCTCGCCACAGGGCGAGAACGGAGACCTCGGCGCCAGCACGGTGCCCAGGGCGCCTCGGAGCCTCAGCGGTTCCCTGCACAGGGGCGAGCGGCCCACAGGAGGACCCCGTCCAGGGCTGCACAGCCCAGGCACCCGACCGCCGGGCCTCGGCCAGGCCACGCCCTTGGGACGAACCAGGTCGTCCACGGAGCCCCACTCAGGCCCAGGGCGGTGCCTGCAGGTCATGGGCGCTGCGACCCTCCTGCCGGGAGCTGGACGGGTTTCCTGTGCCATGAAACAAGTCACCACAAGCTTGGTGGCCTCGGAACAGCACATCCCTCACCGCAGGCCTGTGGGCCACACGTCCGCCCGTCTCCCCTGCTCAGGACCCCAGGCTGAGCCGAGGTGTCCACCCAACGCGTCCTCACCCGGGGGCGTGGGGAGTGGGGGAGACATCTGTCGGCTGGAGTCGGTCCTGAGGTCCCACCGGCTGCTTCACGCTCCATGGCTCCTGGTCATGGGGCCTCCCCAGCGAACCCCACCTCCGAGCCCACGAGGAGGCTCTACTGAGGGTCAGAGAGACAGAGCTTGTAGGGTGACATGGTCCTGACACCCACCACCGTCACTGCGCCCTCTCCCCCCTCCCCCGCCGCCATC
>PJEM01012946.1:0-43717 GCA_004023845.1 Helogale parvula
CAAAGTGACAGAGGAAGCGGGAGGAAGCAGGGTCTAGAGCATGGGACAGGAAAGAGCACTGCTTCTTTGTCAGAGACAGGCGTGCGTACAAGGGAAGGTGGGATGAATACAAGTCCAAGGGACAGACATTGAGAAAGGTCCCGCCTAATGACTTTGGGTGTCTCAGGAAAGTGTGAAGAAAGCCTACAGCAGTGAGGTTTGGTCAGGAGCTTTAGAGCCAAGATCAGAGAAGCTGGAAATCAACGAAAGGTGTGCAGAGGATCCTCCCACAGCCCTGAGGCCCACATGGAGTCTGCTGGCTTCAGGGAGTTCCAATCTGTGGTTGTTTTCCATCAGTGCTCGGAGGCTCTAGAGGGAGTGTAGACAGGACCAGGGTGGCATGGTCAGGACTGGGGCAGCAGAGGTCAGGGCATGAGGGCATCAAAGAGATGTCTGGTGATCATCTGGCCCCAAAGTGGGGAAGGACAGCAGGTCTGACAGGTGCAAGGAGGGGTGAGATCTGGGAGGGGCCAGCACCCTGTCAGGCCCATCCCCACTCTCCCCGGGTTCCCAGTCACCAGCTTGCAGGAAGTCTCCACCAGCAGAGGCACTGACAGAGCACGGAGCATGGAAGGAAGGGCAACTCGAGGCTATTTCTCACCTCCTTCCCCTCCCTGTAGCATCCTTGGCATTGGTTGTGTTTCCTCTTGGGCTCCCGGTTCTACAGAGAAGTCCTTCCCTCCATGGTCCCAGCTCCCAGTAAGCAACCCCTACCCTGGGGCCCTGGGTTCTGGCCTGGTCATGCCCCCTCTCCTGCTGATCTTCCAGTCCTAGCAGTGGTCATGGGTTACTGCAGTCGTGAATATCTCTGTGACCCATGAACCAGTTTCCTGGTTAAAATATCTAGAGTGGTATTTGTCTTCCTAAGTGACTTTCACAGATACACTGGAATAGAAATGAATCAAAACATACACCTCCTTTTTGATCTGCTTCCATCTCCTTCTTTCTCCTTTGCCTCAAAACAAGTGAGGAACAATATGTAGTTTTTAAATTATCGAATGGAGTTTGATAAAGGAGAGTGCCAGTGCCACGGTCTCCACAGTGTAGAGCCAGGGTGGGTCGTCCTAGCCTTGGGTTGATTGCCAGAGCCAACACATGCTTCCTGGCCACTTTTCTGAGATGGGAGCCGTGGAGACAGCGCCAGGGGTGAGTGTGTGGTCATCTACGAGGCCCTCTGACCCAAAGCAGTTCTGCCACCATAGGTGTTGGTACCTGGAGTTCTTCCTTTTCCCCCTTCCTTGATTCAAGTTACTCTGCATCTCCAGGAAGCTTATATTCGAATAGAATCAATAATACAAGAAAGCCACTCAGTTAGACCAAGATGGACTGGAGAGGTGGCAGAAAACTTTAGGAGATGGAACCCTTCTAGAAAATTTGGGTTCAAACAGGGAGAAAGGAAGGGAGAAGTTCTTCTGGGGATAATCTGGGTGGAGAGTGGTCCAGGGACCAAAGTCAGAAAGGCTTGGGGTTTGCTGGGGGAGACAGTAAGCATCTTCACCTGGCTGATGCTTTCAGCAATAGAGAGAGAGACAAGTTTAGACAGGTCTGCTGTAACCTGTAGTACTTTGGCTACCCGACTTTGGATTTAGCCTTCACTCCGAAGGCAATAGGAAACAGTCAGAAATTTCTGAATCGAGCTAGAGCATGTCGAAAGTGGTTATGTGAGGGAAAGTCAAGCCCTGAGTCCGATGGCAGTGTGAAGAATGGATCAGAAACTGGGGACAGGTAGGGTGATGAGGAGGCCATTGCAATAATCCAGGGGTGTTGTGATGAGGCCTTGAGCTGGAATAGTGGCAGGGGGCCAAGGAAGCGAAGGACGTGAGAGATGTTCGAAACAAGTGTTCCATAGGATTAGGCTGACAGGTTAGGAGGGTTCTAGGAGATGGATGAGATTCAAGCAAGGCTGATTTGCTGGAAGCACTTCCCAAATGTGCACTTCGTTATGAATCCACAGATATTTATGACTCCTTGAGTGTCATTACCTAACCCATTTACAATCTGGAAATTCACATCCACTTTATCCATCATGTGGGACTGACTCCTACTCTATATGTCTTCACAGATAGATTACCTGACCCTGTAAAGAAGTTTTTATAGCATGAGAACATGTAGTTATTAAAAAAAAAAAAACAAGACTTTAACAGAATCCCAGAACTCCCAAATCCAGACTTGGTCCAGGATTTCTAGAGAAGCTCAGAACTGGGAATTAAGCATTAACTCTGTTTGTCCAACTAAAGGATAGGCAGCACTGCTTGGCAGGCCAGCTCAGGCCGTGTGACAGCTCAAAGCCCAGGTGCCTTAGTCAGGAATCAGTCCAGCGCCATGCAAATGGCCCTTGCTTTGTGGAGGAGGGTCACGTCTACCAGAAAAGAAGACCATCCTGTCACTAAAGAAATGGTTATTCTGTGCATAATATTGGGTGGCAAATAGAGCCCTTCTTAGAATTTTCCAAAGGTTCAGCCACGGCATTTAGGTTTCAAGTGTGAATTAAACAGACCATATGGTGTGTATAAATGTAAGGCTGTACTTAAAAATTGACAATATAAGGGATAATAGGAGAGAACCATAGTTTGATCCAATCTGTGTTAAGGGACAGAAATTCGATTACGTTGATTGAAAGATTTTCTTCTGTGTGCTATGTAAGTGATAATGCTATGATCACATGGTCACTGCCACTTTTACCTAGAGTATAATTTCCCTGCCAGTCACTATGACTAGACCCTCAAAAGCAGTATTTCTATCTAAGCAGCTTAAGATGTGTGAGCAGCAGGTACTATTCAGCCTGGTGAACTTTCTAGAAACCTCCACACTTATCCCCCATGATGGATGCGGGGTATCTGTCTTGCGAAGTCAATGGCAGACCCCATCAGTTCACAGACCCAGTTACCAACCACTCGCCCCAACCTGTTCTCTCCCCCTCTCCCTGTCCTGCTTTAGGGTGTGAGGTCATCAGCTTCATTTTCCCATTTCTGTCCTTCCTCCCAGAAGACTCAGTATACCATGTTCCCTTGTAACTTTGACTTTGGTGCCTCTGGGCAACATTCTGATGTTCTACTCTGGCCATGCGTCCTATTTTTAGAGAATATCGAATTTATTCAAGATTAAAATAATGATAAATTACTCCCATCCTGCTTTAAATGTACATTGCTGGCAAGGTCCTGGTATTGAGGCAATGTGTTCATTTATTTAGCAAATGTTTAGTGACCACCTACTAAGTAATGTGCACTAGACTAAAGGCTGAGATACCAAAGTGAAAGTCATGTCCCCACCCCCCAGAAGCTCTCCAGCTGGAAGGGAAAATTATAACACACAAACACATACTGGCCACAAGAATCTCTTCTGAGTTGGATAGGAATTTGCTGCCCTCAGTCCAATCCCAAAATAAAACGCTTAAAGCCAATCAGAAGGAAGAGGGTAGAGTAAAATCTGTTGTGTTTGGGGGATCAGGAATGATTTATATTCTTATTTAAAATTCACATTGATGTTAAAACAACATTTATAGGTAAATACAAAAACAAAATTTGGAAAATGGCTGCTGTGACCAGCAACCCCCCCCACTCACCTGCCATGTCTGGTGGAGATGCCTGATTGATGAGGTCAGCGCTGGGGACATTACTTGTCACCCCTCCATGGACACTTATCCTCGTGGGCTCAAGTGCAAGACCCCCAGAAAGGTTCAAAACGAACACAGGAAAAATTACAAAGTTCTTTTCTTCAGCTCTCCTCTACCTCCCTGTCTCTCTTTTGCTCACCCTTTGTCTTCACTCAGTGCCTGCATGTCTACCTGAATGAACCCAACAGTGTGTTGAATATCAGGGTCAGATGCGAAGACCATGAAGTCCTTGCCTTCGAGGGCTGACCCGAAGTGAGATTCTTGGCCAACCTCTGAGTAAGAGGAAGAGGGCAGGACTAGGAGGGGATGTCTATGCAGCAGAAAGGCTGTGTGTGGATGTCACAGCTTCGGTGAATGGGGGCCTGCAGTCTTGTCTCCAAGACAAGGCTTGGGAGCCTTGGAAGGCATGTGGAGGGGTTAACGGAGGTGCGTGTTATGTAACCAGGGCCACTGCCTCTCAGGGAGTTCACAGCAGGACAGTCAAGTCCTGTCAGGGTTTGTTCTGTGGTGATTTCCAAATTAGGAAGCCCAACCAGCCTGGAAATCCAGGAATGCAGGAGGAGACAGAGGCATGTCCCAAAGAGGGGCTGAGCTAATCTGCCCCGTAGCCTGGAAAGGAAGGGCCACAGGCTCGCTCTCTGCCCAGCACTCCGATCACCCCCTCCTCCAAGGCAGAGGGAGTTTGTATTCCCTAAAACACATTTTATTTAACTTCTGTTAAGGAATGTATTTATCTTTATTAAAAGCATCAGGAAAGAACATGTGTAGCTTTATGAATTCTAGTTCCATCTCATAGTCTATGATAGAAGATGAGTTTCTTTTAAGTTATCAGTGCCAATGAGCAACTTAAGATGGGTTTGACTTTCATCTGGTGTCCGGGATCCAGGCTCAGGCCATACTGGCCAGTGATTATCATTTGTCGTAGAATTTAAAGAGAAGTTTTGAGGGGCAGCTGTGTGGCTCAGTCAGTTAAACATCTGACTCTCGGTTTTGGCTCAGGTCATGATCTCATGGGTTCGTGGGTTCGAGCTCCACATCAGGCTCTGCGCTGATGGTGCAGAGCCTGCTTGGGATTCTCTCCCTCTCTCTCCCTCTTTCTTTACCCCTCTCCTGCTCACGCGGTCTCTGTCTTCCTCAAAATAAATAAATATACTTAAAGAAAAATAAAGTGGAGTTTTGATTCGTGAATCTATTATTGACTGTTAAATCAGGCAAATATGTATTTTTTACACAGTGGCTCAAAGCCAAGCAGGTGCTGATCTTTGGAGGGGTGGCGGGCCGGAAGCAGGCCAACACTCTATCTGGCCTGAAGCCGGATGGGAAAGATGCAATTCGTTGATCACAGGGCCCCAGGCAAAATGTCTCATCTCTTCTGCCAATTTCTTGTCTTGCTTTGTGGCCCTGGGTAAGCCCCCTGCCTTGGTCCCCAAGCTCTGTGAGAGTGTTCATATGGGGGGCATAGTTTCTGACTCTTTCTCCTTGGGTCCCTGAGAAATGGTTAGGTGAGAAGGTGAGGTGAGAAGCACAGCCTCTCTGAAGAATCTGGGGAAACTTCCCTGCCCCAGCCCACCCCCCTCGGTGACCCATCAGCCTGTGCTGTTCCAGCACATACTTTCTCCCTTGACTGAGCCACTGAAAACCCACGCAGCAGACCCCTGCCCCCTGTAATGCCCAGGCCGGAGCACCGGAAGGCAGGCAGTGGGCAGGGGGCTGCCAGCAGTCCTGCTCTCCTCAGCCCACTCCAAAATGGAGTCAGCCACAGAATATTGTACCTGCACTTAACAATACTGTGCTGTGCACTCGGACATTTGTTAAGATGGTTGATACCACGTTACTACAATAAAATAACATTAAAAATTTTTTTTTTAATTTTTGAGAGACAGAGAAAGACAGCACGAGCAAGGGAGGGTCAGAGAGAGAGGGAGATACAGAATCTGAAGCAGGCTCCAGGCTCTGAGCTAGTTGTCAGCACAGAGCCCGACGCAGGGCTTGAACCCACGAACCGTGAGATCATGACCTGAGCCAAAGTCAGACGCCTAATCGACTGAGCCACCCAGGCATCCCTAAGGTAACATTTTAAAAGGGAGTCAGTCACTTGATTTCTGCTCAGGTCATGATGTCACAGGTTGTGAGTTCCAGCCCTGTGCTGGGCTCTGCACTGACAGCAGGGAGCCTGCTTAAAAGTCTCTCTCCCTCTTTCTCTGCTCCTCCCCTGACTCTCACTCATTCTCTCTCTCCCCCCTCCTCTCTGTTTCTCTCTCTCAAAATAAATAACTAAACTTAAAGAAGAAAAGAGAGTCAGTCAATCGAGCTGCTTTGGTTGCTTTACCTCTGAGCTTGTGGGAAGAGCAGAGCAGGTAGGGAAATGGAGGGCCAGAGGGACAGTGACCTGCCTGAAGGTGCTTAATGGGGTGAGTGCGGAGCAGCACTAGGATCCTGGCATCAAGTCCCAGAGCAGCCCCCCTGGCTCCATAATGGCTGGAGGGAGCCTTGGAGTGAGCACTCGCAGGCCTGGTCTGGGACCTAAGTGCCAGGCCAGCGGTGAGAAAACTGGTGATGTGCTTTGTGGAGGTTCTGGCTAGCTGGGAACAGAGACGAACATTAGGAGATGTGCCTACAGCATGGTGAGGGCTCCGGGGTGGGGGCCTCAGCCTGCCATGGGAAGGACGCTTAGCCTCACTTGGCTTGGGGGTGTGGGGACAGGAGAAGACAAGCACGGACCTGCAGGCTTGTGGGGGGCAAGGAGGGGTTGCCAGTGAGGGTGTTCTGAGCAGAGTGACAGAGAGTTCAAACTAACTTCTGGCAGACAGGAGGAAGAATGAGGGATTCTCTGAAGTGAGTGAGCCTGGGACACAGAGCATGAGGTGCAGCAGCAGGAAGGCACATCTGAGAGAGCCAGGGGATGGAGCACCAGGGTCTCAGAGTCAGGTTGGGGTTGAGGCAAAGTCAGAGGACTCTGGGAAACCCATCACAGATTTCAACTGAGTGGCAACCTTATTGGATAGGTGCCTGGAAATGCTCTTTTCCGGCTGGAGTGTGGAGATTGGGTTGGAGGAGATGGGACTGGTAGCCGGCCAACCTGATAGGAAGGACGTGCCACTAGCCAGAAGACAGCATGGGTGCAGGGAGCTGGGCAGCCAGGCAGCTCCGTGGTGCTCACCCTGACCCCCTCCTGCTTGCATCCAGCCGGCCTCCTAGGTGCTCCCCGGATAGCCCATCGCTCACTCCCACTGCCAGGACTGTGGTCAAAAATATTCTGTGATCTCCTCTGAGCCTGGCAGGTCCAGGGGCTTGGAACAGAGGAAGGGAAGAGAGCAGGGCAAAGGGAGAGATGAGCAGAGCAGATTTCCTGTGGGCTGTGTTCTTGTCCTCTTCTCTGGTGGGCACCAGGCTTTGGATGAGTGGGGAGGGGAGAGAGGAGGAGGCTCCAGCCACTTGTTTTCAGCCTCCACACTGCCTTACTAAATGTCAGTCTTATTTCGGGAAGAGTCTGAACTTTCCTAGACCATCCAGGCCCAAGACGGCACAGCAGCCTTTGCTGTGTCTGAAAGCCTCCTGATGGCTACAGTGGCTGCTGGGGTCTCCTGGCAGACTTTTTACTTCCTGACCACACTACCTTGGCCAAGTCACTGAACTTACCCGGACCTCTCCTAGCTCCAGGGAGAGTAAAAACTTGTCTATAAATGATCCCCACAGCCTCCATGCCCAGTGGTGGTCTGAGGACCAGGCAGGATAATATTGGCCAACCTGGAGGGGAGGAGCCAGAGGAAGAGGGGGAAGTGGGGCCATGCTGTCTGTGACCGCTCAGGGGAAGGAAGGCTTTGCTGACGGTCAGTCCTGACCCACCTTCCATGTCACTCTGTTGGCGTGCAGAGTTGGACAACAGAGCATATAAAACATGCAGGTTGTTTTGTCGAACAGATTTGCTTTTCTGTCTCAGACTCTGAAAAAGGAAATGCTTTTGCTCTCCTGCCTCGGCCATCTGCTCTTCCTAGAACCAGGGTGACTGTTTTTCTCTCTGTGCCTCTACCCTCAGATAGGCTGCCTGCCATCCTAGCCTGCCATGTGTCTTGGAGGTGTCACAGGAGCTGTGTTGGGCAACCCAGGAGCCGAAACACCGTTCCTGGCCTTCTGCTCCACTGTGCTAGCTTGGAGCCAATATTTCTTTCCCTTCCTTATGCGGTCTGTTGGCCCACCAGACTTGACTAGGCAAGACTGCATTTGCATAATGAAGGTTCGCTTGAAAATGATACAAGTGAAAAGGCAACTTTGGGGTCTAAGCCATGGGTTGACTCTAGGATTGACCATGTGACCTTGTGCATGTGGCGTCGAACATGGGCCTTGGTAGCTCTGTCCCTGACTCCTTCCCATGAACCTCCCAGCAGCTCCAACAATAGCCAAGGAAAGCTGGCTGAGGTCCTGGAGGGCAGCACCTGGCCACTCCCACCTCTTGGCAGGAAATGCAGGATGGGCAAGAGCTCTGCAATCCACAGCAAGCCAGCTGAGTTCCTGGGGGCTGCCCTACCCTGGGCGTAAGACTCACATGCTGACCTAAGCAAAATAAGGCCCTCTGTAATCCAGTCCTGAACTAAATGGCACAGGCTGTCATGGTCAAAAGAGCAGTGGGAAGGAGTGGGTGTCATAGGGAGAAATGTTAGGGATCTCTCAGGGTCAGGAGGTGTTGAGCCTCTCAGGGTCATGCTTGGAAAGTTTTAAGTCTATAGCAAAATGCAATTTGTTTGCTTCTTTTGAATCACCATTTAGTAGGATGGAAGGCAGGTGGTAGTCACTACTGATCTACTGCCTATCCAAGCAGACATTTACCCAACATGAACTCTGAGTTCTGCCCTGGCTAGATGGCGGGGAAACACAAGGCTGAAGGGTGTGGGGCCTTCCCTCAAGGAGCTCACCTTGAGGCTTGAGGCCCAGGATTATTGATGCCTGCTATCCTTTGCACTTGGTGCATTGCCTCCAGCAACCAACCTCAAGACCAAGGTTAACACCACCAAATTGTTCCAATGCCCCTTTGCAAGGAAAACAAGAACGTGTGATAGACTTGGACAACGCAGGGTGAATCTTTTTATAAACTATCAACAGCAAGCTTTTTGACATCTCCTCATGGAAGACTAAGGGAGCCTCATCCATGCCAGTTACCACTTCCTTCCACCATACTGTGTCACACAACACAGGTTGGTTAGGATTTCTTCCCTTGACTTCTGGCTCTACCTCTTCCAATCTTGAGCAAGTGGCCACTGTTTTGTGCCTTGGTTTCATCAAGTGGAAATAAAACATAACAATGACCAAAAAACCCCAAATAGCAAAAATAGAAAATACATACCACAATACCAACCTATTAGGTACTAGTAGCATCATAATATGGGAGAATCTGTGTAAGCTTATTACAGTGCTATAGCATAATCTGGTTGTGGTACACAGTTATGAGCTATATAATAGATGCTGGGGAATATTAGTTTCTGATCTTCTGCAACCTAGCAAGTGCTCCATAAATTTACACAAAACCACCTTCAATGCTTGGAGGATGACTGGCTTTCTTTTAATGGCTGTGGTGGCTTGGTTTCCCAGTGAAGCAGACTGAGATGAAGTTTAAGATGCCGGATGTTTATCTGGGAGTTTGTTTTTGGAACAAACACCTGTTGAAGGAGGGGCGGAAGGAAGCAGGAGCGGCCAGAGGGGGAAGTCATGCTGCAGTGTGGGCCTGTGATGACCTCAGGAGGCTGCGGAGTGAGATTCTAGAGTGAGAATTGCCTTTGGATTATTCCATGTTATGCCAACTTGGCCAAGTCTTCTTAGACCTACACTGATTATTGTTTTATTTTGTTTTATTGTTATATTTTGCCTCTCAATGGAGAAACTGAGACCTAGAGCAATGGTGACCTGCCTAGTAGTGGAAGTAGAGCCAGGATTCAAACCTAGACTTAATGTCATGTGTCATGTGATGTGCCTACTACAAAATGCCTTAATCCCTTGTTTTATCCACTCACTTATTCAATAAATATGGCATATGCTTACTTTTCTATAGGCACTGGTGATTAAAAAATGAATAAGGCATCGTCCTATCCTCCTCCATGATCTCACCTTTTCCCCTCTCTGTTGCAGTTACAGACTTACTTTCCTACAAAGTTTATTTAGAGTTTCTACAATATCATAAGTGCTTCTTTATCCTTTGATAGGCTTGTGATGCTCCCGGGATCTTGTCAACATGTCGACTCTGAGTCAGCAGGTCTGGGGTGGGCCTGAATTCTGCACCAGGATGTGATGCTGTTAGTCCTGGACCACTCGAAGTAGAAAAAAATCTACTCTTTAGAAGCAGTTTCTACTTAAGTCAGCCTCACCACATCATCTCCTCTTGGCTGAAATGTTAGTTGGGTTGTGGCACATTAGAAAAATTCCACCCTCTGATAGTATCTCATCGTGCCTAAGAGCATTGGCTTGGGTGTCAAGCTGACGTAGACTTGAATGCTGGCATTGCCTCACACGTGGAATTTGGGCAGTTTCCTTAAGCTTCGTAAGCTTTAGATTTTTCATCCGAGATGGGAGTGATAACATTAGTTACCATTTGGTATCTACCTTATGGATCGTTGTAGAAATGAATGTGTAAATGCACGTACAGTGTTTACCACAGTTCCTCGCACAGTGAGCACTCTGTAAATTTGAACAAATAATAAAATACCAATCTTTTTTTGGCTGCCTACAAGATGTGGATCCTAAGCCAGTGGGTCTATCCACAGCTAAAGAAGATTTGCGTTCATTGGAGGAGTGACAGGGCACAGGGTATTATAGTAGAGAAAGGATCTTTGATCATCTTGCTCCTGGCTCTTGCAAAGAGCCAAAAGAGCTGCCTGGTTCCCTGCTCTGGTGTCCAGTGGATGCTTCTGGAGAAGGACTAATGCCCTAAGAAATGACATTGTGTAATGAATGACCTTCTGTTGTCAATACTTCTGAATAACTTTCTGGTACCAGATAGGGTGTCCAACATAGAGCAAGTGGTGGGGGCCCTTCCCGAGCCCTTTCTGTAGTTCCTCAAGGACGGGAGATGCCACTGTCTCCATTCTGATTGTCAGGAGAGGTGGCAACGGCTTTGTATTTATGGAAAGTATTTAGTTCTGGAAAACCATACTTGTCCATGTGGATCCTGACTGATGGCCAGGACTAGACCACTGAATGTGCCCCGAGACGGCAAGACTTGGACCAGAAGGCATCGCAATGGTATCCATTCATTTTGCAGCGCCAACGTCTATAAGAATATGAGGAAATGTTCCCAAATTAGTGCACAGTTCCTTCCAAATGTTGTTGATGAGACCACTCTCCACCATGTTTAAATGCAGTTTCTTTGTTGTTGTTGTTTTTTTTCTCAAAGCACAGTTGCTGCTGATGCTGCTAAATTACAGGTTGTGTAGCTGCACAGTTTCCCACATGTGTAGGTGTCAAGCATGTTACTAGCCTCATGGTCAATGTCTCTCCAAACACAGTAAGGCTGATTTCAGAGACAACTCATGATGCTGGGGTATGGCTGATGTTAATACATAGATTGCTTCCACTTTTGTCTCAGTAAGGAAATAGGCTGCAATAGTAACACATTTTTGAGGTTTTATTTCATGGGGAAAGTAGAAAATTGCCTTGTAAAGATATCTCCACCCAGTAATTATTCACAGAGTTTCAGGTACTGAAACTTACCATTTCTGTGCTTTATATTAATGGCTTCTGTTAACTTCCCCTCCCCGCCAAAAAACATTAAAGTGCATTTCACTTTCCCTGGGCCAAAGCAAGCAAACAGGAGCGGGAAGACCAAACTAAGAAAATAATTTATTTCAAGAACTTTAAATAAGGGAAAAGCACTTTCAGATTCATGGCTCAGAACCCCTAGAAACAAGATTCAACAAATTTAAGGAGCAGACATTTAAGGACACTAGACACACAAGAGAGAAAAAGCAGAGGGGACTCCTTAGGGAGTGTCGTGGGGGGCAGGACATAGATAAGGAACAATTCGACAAATAAGTTAATTAAACAACTTCACATCCTGATTGGGACTATAAAGGAATAACAGAAAATGTGCTGAAGAACAACACAAGGCTCCGTCTACTTTGGATGGGGCGGCTAAGCCAGACCTTCCTGAGAATGCACATTTAAGCTGAGCCCTGTGTAATGAGAAGTAACAAGGGCGTGTTCTCTTTCTCAGGCAATTGAGTTAATGTTAATGAAAAGAATGGGTACATAATTTGCCACTTCCCAGGCCTTGATAATATCCCTACTTCTGCAGGGGAACCACACTGAAAGGCTCTGGGCAGGAGCTTTCCAAACCGAAAGCCCTAGGAGTTGGGCTGGGTCCCCACCTTCAGAATCAGCAGACCGTTTCAGAGGTTGAGAAACCCAGCCAGGGCTTTACAGAGTGCAACAGCCTTGGATGAAGGGTCCTGTGTCAGCAAAATATAAACATTGATGACTTGGAGTTTTCTAAGTAACTGATAGGAACTTTTTGGTTTTCTTGAGTAGTGTACACCTTGCACAGCCTGGCGGGGGCGGGGCATGTAAAACACTTCTAAAGGTATCTCAGTGCATCCAAATGTATTTAGCTTAACTCAGCCATTTGTAGTCTGACCTGGGTATTCAAGTTGCTGTCTTGGCTCCGGCACGTCTCTGTTCCCAGCCCTGTCTTTATCAGCACTGATATTGATGCCCAGAGGCAGAGCCTGGGGGGTTGAGTTACCTGTGGGTTTGTCAGCAATGGCCAGTTTGGCTCAGTCTTCTATTGATTGACCCATGAAAGATGTGTTGCTTACTGGTTCCAGAATTGGGTGCTCCTCTGGGTTACTGGATCGCTTCTTTGGCTGGTGGTGGTAGATGGAGAATAATGTTGACCCACCTTTTCCACCCTCACTGCATAGTGTAGGGTCCACTCCTCAGCCTTCTGCCACTGTGGTCTCTTATCCTTGATGCGTAGACTTGAGAGAGGCCATGTCAGGATGGCCTAAGTCCCAGCTACTTTGCCTACCATCTGACTGACTGTACTCCTAAGTTACTAACTTCGTTTCTGTACTGGGCAGTAGGAAATCAGGCTATCTCTCTCCATCCCTTCCCTGCCTCCCCAACCCACCCTCTTTCAATGTTGTTCTCTCTTGTTCCACCTTCTTCCACAGACTGGCATCACCAAGCACATCTGCTAGTCCAGTGCCTCAGTGCTAAGCCTGCTAGAGTGAGACTGAGATAGGAGGATGAGGGAAGATGAGGGGGGACCTGTTAGAAGCCCTTGATTGCATGGAAAGGGAAGAAGAAGCCTCCCAAAGTGAACTCTATATTCTTTTCTCTTGCCTTCTTAATGAAGATGAATGGAAAGTTACTATAATGGCCTTGATAGTTTTCTTCCTCTTAGAAACCCTACGGCAGGGTGTAGACCCTTCTCTTCTTAGCTGTGAGCTGTCTGTCTAGCCTTGCACTGGGTTGGGTTGGGGGCAGAGTGCCCAATCTATATAAGCTATTATATATATTATTAACATATATATAATTAACTAATAATTAAGATCTTCCTTGTGTGTGTGTGTGTGTGTGTGTGTGTGTGTGTGTAAAATTCTGGCAGATCCAGAATTCAGATCCACGGTTTTATGGCTCTAAAACCCATGTTCTTTTCTATACATGATGTGTACCATATCTTAGAGTTGGAATATGCTTCAAAAAAAAATCCCAAATCAAGAAAAAGAATAAAAGTATGTGTGTTGTGGGATAAAGAGTGGAGGTGGGCTCTTATCTTTTAAGTCCTTGTGCAAAGTCTAGGTAGAAGAAACCAAATGGGGGTGAATTTGAAGGAGTTGAAGTTAAAATATTTGAATTGCTGATACTAACATTATGTGCTTTGCCTGGGGGCGTTGTGCTGACCACAGGTAAGTGGAAGAAAGGCTCTAGCCCCATCCTACTTATGATAGAGGGCTCCAGTGTGTGTTTTCTTCTTGAACAAGCATGCCTATGAAGTGTGGGCTTGCTGGGAGAGAGCAGGAATCTGTACAAGACTACCGAAGGAAAGTTGCTCCTAGAACGTGAAGCTATGTTGAACTGATAGTGTCCAAGGCACAAATCTCAAACCACCACACTGGTAATAAAGGAGAACCCAGAATGAGGTTTTGATTCTGAGAGCAGGCACGGGGGCAGAGTGGCGTTAGTTATGGCAGATGGAGACAGTGACAAGAGAGACGAGCTGCCACCAACAGAAGAGAGATCGTCATTCTCTTTCCATTCAAGGATATTTTACATTATTCTTCTCATCCTTGTCATTAAATATTACCCATCTGGGACACCCTGTTATCCATATCTGATGGATGGGCTCAGATTCTTTATGAATTCTTCTAAGAGGTCAAGTGAGGTTTTCAGACTAATCCAATCATCTGATGAGAGTAAGTTATGTTATCTGAGTAAAGGAATCTTGAGTCAGGGTGTGATCTGAGGTTAGACTCACTCAGGTCATAGTTTAAGGCAATCTCACTGTATATTGCCAGTAAGTGCAGAGACCATTCCCTCCTATTTTAATCAGATTAGGTCTTTAAATCAGTAACCATTTCACTCAATTAGTTAAAAACCTCCCAAATATTTTATTTGGAATTTTTTTTCAATTCACTTCCTGCTTATTCTCTATGATTATTCACTATTCAGTGATGGTAGTGTGTAGCTAGGTAATTTTCTATTGCCAAGGGGAAGGAAAATGAGACAGAGAAGACTGTGCATACGTAACGCAAGACGACAGTGATGACAAGTAAAAATGAAGGGATGTGAGAATTTAGCTAATCTTTCTAGGGTAATGATGATGATGATGATAATGACGAAGACCACTGACACTATTTAGTGTTTGTGATGTGCAGGGCACTGTGCTAAGTGTTTTACATGCTGAATAAGATTTAAACATGTAAGGTGCATCAATAGCATTCCAGGCAGAAGAGCCAGCATGAAAAAAGGCATGGAGAGGAGAAGGCACAGACCATATGCACAAACAGCACTGTCGCTAGAATGTAGCATATGCGAAGGGGAGTGGGGGTAACAAGGCAGAAAAGGTAGCTGGGGCGTACTGTGCAAGATCTTCCTTCTGTAGCTATGGGTAACCATGGATTTTGAGTGATTTCTATGATGGTTGCCCTACCAGCTGGTAGAATGGCATTTCCTTACCTCGTGCCTTAGAAGCACCTGTAACTTTTGTGTGTTTCCAGGTATGCCCTCTTTGCTTGGTTATAAGCTTCCTTGAGAGCAGTTCTGGGTGAGAACAGGCTCTTAAATGTTGGTTGAGAGAGTCAACATCCTGTTAACACAAAGTCCGGCTACAGAATAGAATGAACAGAGGAGGAAGCAGCTCAAAGGCGAAGAGACCAACAAGGCAGAACATGGAAAGAGAAGGGTGGACTGGGATAGCAGTAACATGGATTGAGTGAGGGAAACCTGTAACCTGTGAGAGGCATTGTGGAAATTAATATTGGTAAGATAGAGCAACTTCCATCTGAACCATATTGAGGTTGAGATAGAGTAAGGGTAAGTCAAGGGATTACCAAAGACTCCCAGAGAATATATTGCCAAGGTAGGGAGAAAGAACCCTACTTAAGGGGAAGGGGACACTAACCAGGAAGATATGTGTCCTGCTCACTTGCTTCCTTCACCTAAAATTCCCCTCACTTTCACTTAAGTACTTAAATCATTGCTATCCTTCAGGAGCATCGCAAAAGCCTCTGCCCTTCTTACATACCCATAAGCTTATCTGTCTCTAGGTATTACCATTCCCTCCTTTCAACTCGTACAGCATTCTGCATCTCTCACTTGGCATGCTCAGTTTTGTAATATATTTACTGCTTCTCAGATCTCTCCCTCTCCCTAACAGAGCATATACTCCCTTTTCTCTGTGTTCATACAACTTTATTCATTTGAGTGGAAGAAATGCCCAAATTCCAGAGCTTTACCTTCAGATCCAAAGAGGAGAGGAAGAAATCAGGAGTGACGCCAAGATTTTTGCCTGAACAATCACAAGGACAGAGCTGCCATTAACGGAGATGAGAGTATGATTGGAAGGAAAGATCGAGAGGCCAATTTTGGACAGTGTTTGAAATGTCTATCAGACAACCTGTTGGAGATGCTGTGCGGGCACTTTGACATATGAGTTTAGAATTTAGGAGAGCGTTACAAGCTAGAGATATACATTTGGGACTTGTCAGTTCACAAAAGGCATTTAAAGTCTTGAAGCTAAATGAGATCATTAATGGACTGCATGTGGCTAGGAAAGGGAAGACACCCAAGGATTGACCCTAGAGTACTCTAGAGTTTGGGGAGAAAAGGAAGAGTCAGCAAAGGAGACTGAGAAATGGCTGACAAGAAAGAAAAAAAAAAAAAAAAGAAGACGTGAAGTCCCCAATGCCAAGGGATAAAAGGACTTTCTGGAGAAGAGAATGCTTTATTATACCACATTCTGCTAAAAGGTCAAGTAAGAGGCTGACTGAGAGTTGAATTACCAATATAGAGATCATTAGTGGACTTGAAAAGAGTGTTTTTGGAAGAATGGTGAGTACAAAGATTTGACTGGAATGCGTATAAGAAATAAATGCAAAGGGAAATTAGGGGCAGAAACATTCAGAGTTTTCTGGAAAGAAAACAAAGAAGCGAGGTGGTAGATGGGTAGGAAGAGGAACTGAGGCTTTTTTAAGATAGGAGAAATAACTTTATACTGATAGGAGTAGTCTAGGAAAAAGAGAACAATTAATGTAGGAGAGAGAGAGAGAATTGCTGGAGTGATGTCATTGAATAAGTGAAAGGAAATGGAAGTCCATGATGAGGGGGAGGGACTGGCCTTACAGAGGGTTTATCCATAGTAACAGAAGGAAAGGTAGAGGGTAGTTGCTTAAGGTAAGCAGGTGTAAAATGGAAGTTGTGGACGTTCTCTTATGTCTGATTTAGTTTTCAAGAAGGACTGAGAATTACCTGGGTGCCAAAATTAAAGAGAAAATTTATACCGAGGCCAACAAGCTTGTGTGTTAATGCTGCAGCCAGGTTTGGGAGGTAACGGGAGCTGGTCGGGTTCTGCCTTGGGCTGGATTTTAATAGCCATGCAAAGACAGAGACAGCATAATGGGCTGGCACAGAAACTGACATGCCTGCCTAAAACCTGAACTCTTTAACGACATCAGTGAAGGCTTGGACTAGAAAATATTCTGCCCAGCAGTCCAGGGAGATGACAGGGAAGTTCATCTAGCTCTGCTGAGGTTCTAAGTGAGTAAAAGCTCTCTAGGTAATGGAAATCTTTGGACCTCCTGGCAAATTAGTAGTTCAAAATATGCAATCACCATGGCACAGATACCCTAAAGTCTCAGCCAGTGATGCCTACGAGTCACTCAAAGAACTAAAAGAAAAGCAAATTACTCTTATTCCCCACATCCCTCTGGAGGGCTGCTCCCACAATCAAGGCTGCAGGGGATTCTCACAGAAAACAATTTCCACTAAGGATGAACTCACAGTGGAAAGTTAGAAAACATAGGCGGTTAAAAAAAATCCAACATGAGTGAGAATAAGAAGGTCCAGTTAATAGAATTACAATCTCAAATACTTCAGATAATAGAACAATTGCCTACAATTGAGTTAAAAATTTTTTTAAAACATTTATTCATTTTTGAGAGAGAGATAGAATGCAAATGGGGGAGGGTCAGAGAGAGAGGGAGACACGGAATCCGAAGCAGGCACTAGGCTCTGAGCTGTCAGTCCAGAGCCCAACACAGGACTCAATCCCACAAGCAGTTAGATCATGACCTGAGCCGAAGTTGGACACTTAACCAACTAAGTCACCCAGGTGCCCCACCTAAAATTGAGTTTAAATGATTAAGGGCATATGCAGAAAAAAAAGAAACTATTATTTCATTTCAACAAAGAAAATAGAATTTCTGAAAGTTAAAAATATCATTAATATTAAAAACTCAGTGAACAAATGAAACAGCAGATTAGATATGGATAAAGAGAAAATCAGCGAAGGGAAAGCTCAATTTGAGGAACATTCACATAGAAAAAAAAAAGAAACTGAAACTATGAAATAGACATTAAAAGCCTAAGGAGAAAAATAAGATGTCTAACCTATACCTAATAGGGGTTTAAGAAGAGGAAAAGGAAATTTTAGTTAATACTAAAAAAACCAAACCAAAACAAAACAAAAAACCTCTAATGAGTGGGAATTTTTAAAAAATTGATGACATAACAGAAGAATTACCGGGAGTCTCAAAGAGGCTAAATAAAGTCAGAATCACATCTAGGTGCTTCAGGGTGGAAATGTGGAACATTAATAAGAAAGAGAAGATCTTGAAGAAACTCAGTATAAGAGACTATATATATGAAATATGTCAACTTATAACAGATTTATTACCAGCCAAATAGAGACCAGATGATGGTGGAATAATACATCAAGGTACCAAGCACCAATAAAAACCTTACTAGAATTCATGCAAGAGTGAGAGTAAAATTTTGACATTTTCAGACAAAAACTGAGCTTATGGCTTGTAAGTATTGCTGAAAGAACTACTAAAGGATATGCTCCAGAAAGAAGGTAGGGTGTAAAAGAAGCAATAGTGTCTGTTTTATGGGGTTTTTTTTTGGATATTTCTGTTATGTTTTAAAAATAAAATAAAATAAAATAAAAATTCTGTATCTACTTATGTATCTTTATCTATCTATAGCTTCTGGCTACTGCCTTCATCCATCTTCTTCAAAAAATTCAGTCCTAGACTTTGGTTAACTCTGAAGATAGTTTTCTTACTTCACTGAGACATGCTCTTTAAAAAAAAGAAAGAAGGAAAAGAAAAAAGAGGAAAAACAGAACCTACGAGTCAATCCCTTGGGAACTTCTCTGGTCAAAGTTTGTGAGTCCCAAAACTTTTGAAAGCTATGCTTCCAGAAGCAGTCTCTGGCTGAAAACCAAAGCGTATTACCAAAAAAATTACTGAAATTGTCCACAAGCAGGTGAATCATTCATTAGTAGGCAGCTGAAGGCTCAGGAGACCTGGCTAATGTAGATGAATGAGTTGAAAAGAATGCTAAGCCTTTGGTTCACATATTTTATTTCTCTGACTAGATACTTCTCTGGGGGTAGAGGAAAGTGCCTTTATGGGATAGTAAAAGTTTGTAAACATATGAAATTCATGGGACATTCCTAAGGCAAGTATAAGAGGACATTTCTGTGTGTGGAAAATGGGAAGAGGGCCTGTAAAAATGACGGATGCTGGGAAACTGGTGTTTAAAAACCTGTAAGGGATATAAAGGTACCAATAAAGAGAACAGTACCATACTGGGAGATGAAATGTAGCAATAAAAATCTCTATCCGGAAAGGAGCTTTCCAAGGAGAGAGTCTGTAATTCTATCATTTGGCAAAGGTTGGAGCCCTCTTTGAGTTGCCAGGAAAGATGCTTAAATCACGATTTTTATAGTTTCTTTCAATGGAACTTCAGGAAAATAGCCAAATATTCATGATTGAATATGGATTCAAATCTGATGGGCTGAGTCGTGTACTATATTGGGACTTGGATCCTCAGTTTGGCTCCTTCCTTAGGTTCCTGGGTCATCTTTCATCCAGGGAAGATTTATTGAGTCTGATTCTGTGCCAGGCAGTGCGCAAGGTGTCCAGCGACTCTACTTTATTTCTCCAGGCTATTATTCTCCTTAGCTATGATTTCACAACTCTTCTTGCTCCCCAGTCCTCCAGTACTTTATCTGTCCTGTTCTCTCGCAGCTAATGACCTTTCTCTTCATCTCATTGAGAAAGCAGGAGTTAGCAGAAGAGAACTTTCATGGTTCCTGCTACACAGTCATGCTCAGTCGGCTTTCTGGATACAAGGAATTAACTGTCTGGGCTCCTATTTGGAGCCAAATCTTCTATTGGGTCACTGGGTTCCTTCTTGTCTCTTCAACTCAAGGACCTTGTCCTCTCGCTCCTGCATTCTCTGTACAGAAGATTGTTTCCAACACCAGCTAGGCATCTACCTTGATTCCGTGTGGACTTCCAGTTCCAATTTCTCTGCTCTTCATTAATCACAATAGTCATAATTATAATCATAACTGACATAATAATAATAATCATCATCATTGACAACTTTCATGCTACCAAGTCTGATAGTCAAACCTCAGTACTCATCATTTGACACAGTTGATCATTCTATTCTTTTTGAAACAGTTTCTTCATTGAGCTCCTGGTTCACCACTTCTCTTGGTTCTCCTTCCTATCTCAGTGATTTTCTTAAAGCATTGTAAAATTTTTAAAAATCTTTTTTAATATTAAAAATTTTTTTAGGGGCGCCTGGGTGGCTCAGTTGGTTAAGCCTCTGGCTTCGGCTCAGGTCAGATCTCACGTTCGTGGGTTCGAGCCCCGCATCAGGCTCTGTGCTAACAGCTAGCTCAGAGCCTGGAGCCTGCTTCTGGTTCTGTGTCTCCTTCTCTCTCTGCCCCTCCCCCTCTCATGCTCTGTCTCTCTCTGTATCAAAAATAAATAAAACACTAAAAATTTTTTTTAAAAAAGTAAAAATTAAAAAAAAATTTTTTTTTAAATATTTTTTATTTATTTTTGAGAGACAGAGAGAGACAGAGCATGAGAGGGGGAGGGTCAGAGAGAGAGGAAGACACAGAATCTGAAGCAGGCTCCAGGCTCTGAGCTAGCTGTCAGCACAGAGCCCGACGTGGGGCCCGAACCCACAGACTGAGATCATGACCTCAGCCAAAGCCAAACGCTCAACCAACTGAGCCACCCAGGCCCCCCTTAAAAATCGTTTTTAATGTTTATTTATTTTTGAGAGAGAGAGGAAGACAGAGCATGAGCAGAGGAGGGGCAGAGAAAGGGAAACACAGAATCTGAACCAGGCTTCAGGCTCCGAGGTATCAGCACAGAGCCTGGTGTGGGGCTTGAACTCACAAACTGTGAGATCATGACCTGAGCCGAAGTTGGATACTCAACCAACTGAGCCACCCAGGTGCCCCTCTATGAATGTGCTTTTTTTTTTTTAAAAAAAATATTTATTTATTTGTTTTTGAGAGAGAGCGAGAGAGAGAGGCAGAGTGAGAAAAAGAGAGAGAATCTCAAGGAGGCTCCACACCCTCAAGCACAGAGCCCAGCGTGGGGCTTGAACTCACAAACCATGAGATCATCACCTGAGCCAAAATCAAGAGTCAGATGCTTAACCAACTGAGCCACCCAGGCACCCCAGTGAATGTACTTTCTCCGTGTCCTTTGCTTTATAAGCTTCTTCATACTCCTGATCTCTGGTTGCTGGGACATCTGGGACTCAGTACTGGGCACTCTTCTGTAAGTACAATCCCTCCTCAGGTTATCTTATATAGTTCCAAGGCTGTAAGTACCATCTCTCCATTGATAATTTCCAAATTTATAAATCCAACCTGACCTTCCTCTTGAACTCCAGACTTCATCCAGTTCCTTAACATCTCCACTTAAATATCCACTATGAATGTCAAACTTTACATTTTCCAAATACTAATTCTTCATTCCCATCCCTACCCCAATCTGCATATTCTGGCTTCATTTAGCAATGGCTACTTCCCACTTGTTGCTTTGGACAAAAATCTTGAAATCATCTTTGACTCCTTCCTACCTCTCAACCCACTTCCAATCTGTGGCAAATTCTCTTGGTTTTACCTTCGAAATATATCCTAAATCTGACAGCCTCATACCACCTCTAGTACTACTACCATAGTCAGAAATACCATCATCCCTTGACTTCTCACTGGTCCCCTCTATACACTTGCTTCCCGACATGTTATACTCCATCATGCCATCAATGGTTTTTCCAGAATATAAATCAGACCACTTTCCTCTTTTACTTGAAATCTTACGTAACTTTTAGCTCATCTAGGTCAAATATTAAATCCTTACCAAGATCCTGCTTCTCCTGGTATAGAAGGGGATGTTATGACTCTGACCTCAACTCCTCCCTCTCTTCCCTTGTCTCACTCCATGGCAACTAGGATGGACTGAGCATGCCTTCAGCTTTCCCTTCACCTTCAGTGTTCTCTCTGCCTGAATTTACTCTCCTGGTTACGTGGAGAGCTTCAGGTCTCTACTTAAATGTCACCTCATCTAAGAGGACTTTGTAGACCATCGTACGTAAATGGCATCCACTCCCTGTCACACTTTATCACTTACCTTGCTATACTGGAATGTCTTGAGAGTACAGAATTTTCTTTGAATTCTGAGATACCACTTGCTCTTAATTAACTGAAAACTTAAAAACAGTTTAGGCTTCATTGATTTGGGACTCTGATTATTTAGGGTGAAGTTAAAATGTGTGTGGGAGTGTATATCTATGCATATATACTTATGTAACTTCTTTTTATATTTGTTCCTGTAAATAAGTGCAAACAAGATGTGAGGGGCTGTTCTAGTCACTGGTCTACCACCCAAAACTCTGTGCTCGTGGGCCTGTTGGCTGACCTCTCTGGCCAACTGACCTCTCTCCTCCCAGTCCCTTCATCTGGAAAATGAGGATGTGTATTGGTGCTGCCACTGGGAAATCAACCTGATGTTCTGAGGTAGCACCACTTACAATGAACTCCGTTCCATTCCATCCAATAAATATATGTCAAACATCTACCATGTCCAAGGCACCATGTTAATGACAGTGAGAAAGAAAAGGTACCCCTTGTCCTCACGCCATAACTCATACGGAACCAAAGACCTTGCATTATTAGAATTGAAACAAATACATGTTTTTTAAAAAAATGATGATGCATGGTTTTGTGCCCTACCTTCATCTTTAGATGAGGAAACTGAACTGGTGTTCTGAGAAGTAATTTATTCAAGAATGCACAGTTAACAAGTAGTACAGTTGGGTGGGGCTTCCCAAAGAGGTAAAAAATTTGATAATTCCAAAGATAGAATTCAGTTCATTTCTCAATATTAGCCACTTTAAAAAATCAGAATATAGATTCCAAAGCTGAATGCTTCTTTTTACTTTGATAACCTTTTAGAAGCAGTATGAGAGGTCTCTTTGGGAGAAGATCCTTACACATTTTGCAGACTGATAGTCTATCTATACTGATATGTAAGAATAGGCAGGATTTCAATGCCTGAAGATGAATAGCTTGTCACCTGTGTATACAGCCCAGTGTTTGGACAGGATCAGCTATGATGAATTTAAATCAATAACTGAAAAACAAGTCCCCCACCACTCCACCCGTCCCATAAGAGAGGATCATGAAATGCACAAGACACCTGAAACAGCCCATAAAAACAGTCGTAGTTAATGCCTTGGTCAACACAATCCACCTTTGGTTAATTTACAAAAACTCTGAGAAAGAAAGCCACAGGGGTCTAGGCACACCCATCCTAACTATGAACTAAATTTCCCCAGACAATCAGGGAATCCTTTTCTAAGGACTTCAGTTCCTTGAACTTGACCTTGCTTAGTGACTTTAGAGGGAAGAAGAAAATGATTATCAGATTGAAAGAGAAATCCTTTTATTTTTTTGGCCAGCTTCTCCGATCAGCAGAGAAATAAGATAATAATGCCTGATGTGTGCTCTAGGAAGCAGGGAGTGGCCACGTGGAGGGGCAGGGCTGTTGGAGGCTTTGCAAGGCCTTTCTCTAGTAAATGATGTCACTGTATCCAAATATGTCTTAGCTAAAAGGGACCTGCATCTCCACTTGTCAACTCCTTCACTTCATAAATACGTTCTCAAGCTTGAAAGCAATGGCCCGGCTTTATCACATTGATCGATAGGGCAGTGCAAGCATCGGGGTTTCCATTTCAGATGAGGCAATGAACTCAGACAATGTTCAATGACTTACCCAAGGTCACACACAGCTAGCCTGACAGGGAGAAGGTGTCTGAACTACAGTTGTGTCCTCTGAGTTTGGTAACTGGCCTTTGCTAATCTTACAGAGTAGGACCTGAAGGTCATCAAGGTAAGGTAATTGCCCACGATTACCCATGGGATGAGTACCGGGGTCAAGACTTGAGAGCAGACTTCTGGTTACTTCGCAATGCTGAGGTGAGCAGTCATCGCTCATCAGATAGACACCTCTCTCCCCAGGCAGCATCCTGTTTCTTTCCTTCCTGTCCCTTAAATGTCTCAGAGATTTGCCCACTGGTCCGTTTCTACTTCTACCGTCTGTTTTCCCACTCAAAGTCCAATGAAGAAAACGCCACAACACGTTGACATGCACACAGTCCCTTCCTCCCTCTGATTCTGAAAATCAGAAAATGCTTTCAGTCTGGGGAGTTTTGCCTGGTTTTCTATTTTACCAGTCATGGGGAAAAATAAGATAAGTTAATGAGGTACCAAAGCTTCCAGTTACTGGAAATTTTTGAAATAATGGTAATCATTTTTCTGGGATAATTACTCCAAAGGCTTAGCGTACGACCTGACCTTCTAGATGCTCAGTCAATGGGAGATATCCTCCGTCCTGTCCTAATTACTCTTAGCTATTCAGCAATTAGGAGCATAGCCAGTCTTCAGACCCCTTGTACAGTGCCGTGGGTTATGATACTTGAACTAGGCTGGGGTAAGAGAGAGGCTGTGAACTCGGAGGAGGAGTCTATGAAGCTAACAGCTAAAATGACAGCTTATCAGTGACAGGGATTGGGGCATCCAGGGAGGGTTCCTGCATGGCTGCTGGGGCATGCATGGTTCAAGTGGAAGGCATATATTGCTTGGCTCCTTGACAGGACTGAGAAAGCTAAGGGCTTTATTTGGCCGTAGAGGAAAGGATTGATGATCGTGGGACAGAAACTATCCCTGGTGCTGTCTGCTCTGCTTTGGGTGTGGAGCAAAAGGAAGAGACAATGAGAGGGGAAGATTTGGGGAATCTGGAAGGGACTGGAGGTCTGAGGAGAAGAAAACATGCCTCTCTTAGCTCTCTACTGCTTCTAGACTATACCTAATTGTATATGGCCTAAGAAATCGCCCAGCTTCTCCCAACCCTGCCCTCTGCCCTGCTCTGCTGAACGTTGCCCGCATGCCCTGAAATTGTTCCCATGTCTGCCCCAGATAGCCACAAAGCCCAGTGATTCCATGCTCCCCACAGCTCCTCCCCTGTAAGCCTTTTCCAAGCCTCCCCTCCCCAGAGTGACGCCCCACCCTCCCCCAGGCTGGCCATGTGGAGTCTATCTTTTTCCCTCCCATCTCTTTACACTTGTGTATTTGGTCTTTGACGTAGGGGCTGACCCCACATGTTATATTACCGTGTGCGGAGAACATTCTGCGGGCAAATGACTTACAACACATGCTTTGTCTTCTGTTCTTTCTATTAGGGGCATGATTTAGAAGATGAATGTTTATAACATGACCCGAGGAATTTCATCCTCCTCTGGAAAACTGTGTAGGAGAGAATCCTAATGGATAAAGAGTAATGTCTTCTGGGGTCCAGCCAAACGTTTGGACTTGTTTTAAAAAGCCTCTGTGCTCACCTTTTATGGTTTATTGTAAACTCGCTACTTCGCCATAGTCGCTGGCTCTCTCCGAAGGGAGCAGGGAGCATCTCACTGGTTTTCATTGAGAAACAAACCGTAATCGCAGTGATGATGTATTAATTCTGTATTAAGTGCCTTCTTGACCAGGGACCTTAAAAGCTCGTGCACCTCTCCCCTCCTGAATGGCACTGGTGGTGGGGATGGGGGTCAGAGGGCAAATGTGAAAGACTAATCCCATTGGAGTGCTGGGATACCCAGTGCAAGAGCAGCTCCTTGTCCATGGAGAACAGCTCAGCAGGTCCTCCCTCTTGTAGGCTCTTGAGAGGCAGTTTGGCATGATGGAAAGGCACAGGATTTGTTGTCAATCTTGGTTCAGTTGCTTGGGGAAGTGATGTAGCCACTCTGAACCTCAGTTTCCTCATCTGCAAATGAGGGTAATGATAAGTACCCCTCAGGGCTATTGAAAGAATTAGATAAAATAGAGTACCTGTAAACACAATAATAGTGATGAAAATACATTCTGTTGTGTTTTCCTTTGACAGATTTCTTTCCTCTTTATGACACTGGGGAAGGGAGAGGGTGAATGTTGCCTCTGGAAAAAGGAGGGCTTTATGTGGGAGAGTGCCTGTCAGAGAGGAAGGGAAATTGAGACCTCCAAAAGCAATCTAAGAAATAAAATAACTTTCAGGGAGTCCTGGAGGAGAGAGGGTTCCCTGGAAAGACTAAGAAAATATTAGGCCTTTTTAAGGAATTAGGGGCATTAGGGGTGTCTGGTTGGCTTAGTTGGTTAAGCATCTGATACTTTAATTTCGGCTCAGGTCATGATCCCATGGTTCATGAGTTTGAGCCTCGCGTCAGGGTCTGTGCTGACAGCATGGAGCCTGCTTGGGATTCTCTCTCACCCTCTCTCTCTCTGCTCCTCCCCTGCTCATGCTTTCTTTAATAATAAATAAATTAATAAAAAAATAAAAAAGAATTTGTGCCTTAAACATGACCTCCCTCTCTCAAGTGGTGGACTGGAAATGGTGAAGTGCTAGAATAATGGTCTTGAATAAGGCAAAGGTTTTCTTCAAAAAAACAGGGCTAATGTGTAAACTCCCAGATTTCTAGGGCCTAGAGAAGATTGTATATGCCCTAAGTGAACCTCTCCCATGCAGAAACTATCCGCCTCACCCCCCAGCACACACACACACAATGGCCATGGAGTAGACTCAACCTAGGTATGGGGGAGAGAAAAGGTCACGCCTCTATAGTGCCAGGAAGCTACGTAGTGGACACCTTGCTAGTTGTTCAGAAACAAGTGAACATGTTGCACAACAGAGCCAGCAGTTAGATGCCACCGACCCCCAAAACCAGACCGTTTGAAGGGACCAAAGCAGGAGCCAGCAGTGACCAGACCATGAGTTTCATCAGCCACAGACATCACACAAGTGCTCGGGGTACAGACTTGGCCAACTACAGTGGGTCAGAGATGTACCTGGTGAACCGCCTTCCACATCATCTTGGGGACACTGGGCATCCATACCTTGTCAGCCAGAGGCCATTTTGGTTGAGGGAGGTGGGGAACCTAAGTGGTAAAACATTTTCCCAAAGATGGGCATGTTACTTTAACGAATCTCTTTAAACTTTAAGACACCGATTTGAATCTGAAGACTTCTGTAAATGGAAAATTTTCTGTCCCCTGTCAGTTCCTCCTCCCAACCCCCAAGCCCAGTAGGATGGGGACTAATGAGGATTTGTTGCAGAGATTAGTTACAGAGAGATAAATAGGCCCAATAGACTTGAACACTATATATTTAAACCCTCCTCTGAATTTAATAGCATTACAGATAGGAGACATGTGAGTTCCCTTAAATATAATTGAAAGTGTCAAACTGGGTGGAATCCCTCAAACTAAAAAGATACCTTTCTTAACTAAAGTTACTTCCAAAGAAGCTCATCATTCCTGGGGTGTTAAGTGCACTTAACACACCTTAGGAAGAAAGTTTGTACATTTTTATTGGTCAGTAGATCATTTCATTTATTATAAGACTGAAAGAAAAGAAAAATGGAAATATTTATTTATGTTTTGGTTAGTTTCTTTTTTTTATATAAAACACAGTCCACATTTCTTTCCTGCTACCCCACAAGTGTGAAGGAGGTGAAGGCGTCATAGTAATGCCCCCCCTTTTCCTGTGTGATGAGATTTTTTACACGTGTTCTTCACATTTTTCCTTTTTCGTGCTCCCACCTCAGCCAAATGCCCGTAATTTTTGCTACTGTCTCTTTCGCCTTTATTCTAGATTTCTTCCTATTATTTTGTCATCCATCTTCACTTAATTAGTCCAGATGCCCTCAGTGAAGGATAGTGTTGTTTCCATCTTGCAGATGAGGAAACAATGAACAAACAGAGTCAAGACATTCCTATTTATAGTAGGTAAGATGATGAGAAGTTGGTATGAGCTCCAAACTCTTGTGAAATGTGATTCTTGAAGGAGGCCTGACAACCACGAACTCTAATCTTGGAGGTGAAGGTAATGTCGGGGTGTCCTGCTCTGGCTTCTCCTGTCATGGACCTCCAGGAATCCAGTTGAGGGGTGGTGGAGAAAGGAAAGATGCTTCCCCAACCTGCACTTTCTCCTTCAGAAATTTCCCCAAAGCAGATCACCAAGCAAGGCGAGTTAATGATTCATTTTTAGATATCAGATTTTCATTTCTGAGTAAGAAAATCAAAAGAGGTCTTCTTCAGAAAGCGCCATAGCTAACCCCTCCCCACCATCACAACAGAAGGTGAGGATTCAAGTTCTTAAGGAAGAACGTCCCCCAAAGCCTGAAGCAAATCACAAACCTGCAACATCGCGTAGAAGGTGTCTGTCAACTCCTTAGTTTTCCTCCATATCTGACTTCCATCTCCAGCTGTGTCTCAAGTGGGGCGAGGGAGGGGACAGTGATGGTGATGGTGTGGCCACTATCCCTTCAGACCAAGGTTGCTGAGAGTTTTAAACATATTTGTGCCAGGGGCACCTGGGGGGCTCAATCAGTTACATGTCTGACTCTTGGTTTCAGCTCAGATCATGACCTCATAGTTTGTGAGTTTGAGCCCCGAGTCAGGATCTCTACTGGCAGTGTGGAGCCTTCATGGGATTCTCTCTCTCCCTCTTTCTCTGCCCATCCCCTGCTTCCTCTCTCTGTCTCTCTCAAAATGAATAAATAAACTTAAGAAAACAGATTCATGCCAAATTTAGCAATTAAAAATCTAACAGTGACTCACTTTCAATCTACATCATCCAGAAATCCATCTGATAAGAGAAAACATGGAAGTGATTGGACTCCCTACCACTCTGAAGTGACCAGGACTTGGCTTCATGGTTTTTAAATGGCTTTTTCCCCCCAAAGAAAATATTACAGGGACATTCAATATATACAACAGCTAAAGGCCAACAGCTCTGGGTTAAACAAGGAATTGACAGGAGCCCCACCCTCTGTTCTCGCTCTTTCTGCCCCTCCTACGCATCCCTGGGACATCCCCTCTGAACCCCGTGGGCTTTGCAAATCGCTGCATATATAAAAAAAATGTGAGTGAGAAAAACCACACGTGAAGAATTATTACTAAGGGTTCCCATAAGCGTCATGCTTTTACTTTGGGGAATTGTGATTCATTAACCAAGTAAGAATTTACTGCCATTTTTTCAAGGGTACTTGATTCCAGGAATGCTGTGCACACACAGTAGATGTAGCACATTGCCACAGTGGCCATTTTAAATTTTAGTAAATACTGTCCCTTTGCTTTGCTGCTACTTAAATATGCAAATTAGACACATTTTCATTGATCGAGAGATGGTGCTAGACGTAACAGGGGCTGTTAAAATGTTCAAAACACAGGTGTATCTCAGGCAACTCCCAATATAGACAGTTTGAAAAAACACAAATAAATATAAAGTATAACAACAATAAAAAATAAATAACAACTCAAGACAAATGAAGAGGTATCGTAGGACAATGCCATTAAAAGCCAAAGCCTGGGGCGCCTGGGTGGCTCAGGCGGTTAAGCGACCAGCTTCGGCTTAGATCATGATCTCACGGTTCGTGGGTTCAAGCCCCGCGTCGGGCTCTGTGCTGACAGCTCAGAGCCTGGGGCCGCCTTTGGATTCTGTGTCTCCCTCTCTCTGACCCTCCCCTTCTCGCACTGTCTCTCTCTGTCTCTCAAAAATAAATGAAAAACATTTAAAAAAAAAAGCCAAAGCCATTGTCCAGAAAATAACTACTATAAGTATTCAGCGCTAAAACTGTCTTGGATCCCAGTGACATCCTAAATACAATATCTAGAAAAACAAAGTCAACTTCCATCCTATTTGGCTCTGGTCATGTCTCATCGGGAATGTTGACTTCATTCTGGGGATCTCACTTTCAGAGGCACATGATTTAAGGGTAATGAATGGGCTCGGATGTGAATTCCTGTTCCATGAAGAAGCATCTGTGAAATTGTAGCTGCTTTGCCTGGAGAAGGTAGGGCACCAGCGTGATCCTTTACTTGACTAGGGAGTTTTGTGAAAGAGAATATGGCCAATCTCTCCACCATCTTTCTTCTGCTCTGTCCTTCCTTGTCACCTCTTTTGTTAGGACAAGCACCAGGGGGTGCCGTTTACACAGATTACACCGTAAAGGGAGTCCCATGGAGCTATGCAGTGTGGTAGCCCTGCTAATAGCCATTACAGAAAGGGATGTGATTTTTAATATGTGGCTCCAAAAAGGGAGCTGAAAATGAAAAGACCAGAAGACAAGGGGAGTGAAATTTTGCTTTAGGATGAATACATCTTAAGAGTGGGAGAAGACAGAAAGGGAATGAAAATATTTGGAAAGGGGTCTTGTAAAGGGGAGTCTGTGGTTCTAAAATTGATAGTAATGACAGCAATCAGTTCACTGTGTTTTAATGATGTGTCTGTGGCTTTTTTATCCCCACTCAAGTGTTCTCCTTCTTAATCACCACTGTGATACTCTCAGGTAGGAGCTATAATTGTCTTTATTTTATATGGAAAGAAATGGGGGTTGGACAAATAGCTTGCCTTTTCAAAGGTTAGAGAGAGAGAGCCAATAAACAAACTAGCATATGAGCTCAGGTCTCTGATTCCAGAATATCTTAGCCATCATCCATACTAACTCTCAACAATGAGTTAACAAAATCTCATCTTTCTTCACGTGTTCATCTGCTTGATGGCCACTAAACTTGATCTACAAATAAAATTGGATCTGGACATTGTCCATCAAAGAGTCAAATCATTTCTGTGGAACAAAGGTAGGTGAGGTGGGTCTGCCTGGCTCTCGTGACTCACCAATATCTGCATCTCGGACTCGGGTGAGTCGCACACCTGGGCTCCAGATGGGGAAAGCTGTCTTACACACACCATATGCTGCCAGATCCAATTCCATCACTTCAGGCACCCAATGCATGAAAGATGCGTGAAGGCTCACCCTGGATATTTCTACTTTGTCATTTCCCAAATGCCCTCTCCAAAATTAACACCTCAAGGAGACACAAGGTGGCCTTGTAGGACATTTCAGAGCCTCTGGTGAGAGCTGAAGGGAGCTTAGCCCATCAGAGCACACTCAATGGGCCACTGTCATTTCAGAAACACTGAGATGAAAGGCAGAGACAAAGCCCTTCAATACATGTGCTCACCGACAGCTGTAGGTCTCCCATTGCTAGTGCTGCGTCTGCCATGAAGGCCATGGGGAGGCCTTGTCGAGGCTCTGTTAGTGCTAAAACAGATGTGCCTTCAGCACGCACGTCTTAGGTGGCCACTTTCATGGGGTGGAAAAGGATAATCTAAACCTTCCTGTTCTTGCCAAGATAACCATGTGTAGGTCTTTGTTCTACATGTCTCTGGAACACACAGATAGATTTCCAAGCAGTGGGAACCTCCTGTCTTGTTTGGTCTTTGGACAAACTCTTGTTCTGCCCATTTCACCCCAGTTTCCTGAAACTCTGGCTGTGGGGATCCAGTGACTGGAGCCTGTGAGAGGTTCCTTTGTAAGGAGAGGGTTTACAGCCAAAGCCATCAAGGCAGGCCGTGGGACATTGGGCTTTAAGCCAATTACAGCAGTGACAGGTAATGCCTTGGCTTCCCTGGGCTGACAGATCATCCCCTGCAGGTTGGCTTGCCTTTTCTGTCTCCTTTCCAGGAAGGAAGGCAGTAGAACCACCCCCTGTGGGCTGGGCCCAGCTGGGAGAAGGATGGCAGAGGACCATCTCATTGTTGATTCTGATATTTAGGGTTTCTTTTGCTCCTTAAACTCATGAGAAAGAGGCTGTGGAGCAAGAAAGCTAATGCTTCCTTGCAAGTAATCCAAACATGGAAGCCAGAAATCTAGGTTCAACATTTTCCTCCATTTCTTTCTTCATGAATTTAGGGCAGTTGCCACAGACAGAAAAAAATGGAATGAGATGGATTTAGAGAAGAGAGAGAAGTCGCTTAGAGTCATGTAGAGAGACAATGTGATAAAGTAAAAAAGAAAAGTAGCCTTGGAGAAGGAAGACTCAGATGAGACCCTCATCTCTGAGCCCATGTGGCCCTAATGAAGCAAGCTGTCTCTCAGGTCTCAGACCTGGGTCTCTAAGGTCTCTTTCAGCTGTAAGACTAAGGCTAAGAGTTCTTCATTATATAAAGAGAATTCTTCGAGGGCTATCACTATTCCCACAATCAAGAACTATTTATTAAGTAATCAATGTGTAATTTCCTGAAGATAAGAGCAAGACATGATCCTTACAGGCTACATTACTGTGGCATGGACCAAGAACCAAGCATGTGAGAGTCTAAAAAATTCAACTAGTTCATGATATGAATTAATAACACACATACTCCATACAGTAGTCCCCGCTCCCCCCGCCAAAGCATGGTTTTGCTCTCCGTGGTTCCAGTCACCATGGTCAGCCGTGTGATCTGGAAACATGTGGTCCTCCTTCTGAGTTACGGTCAGAAAGTCAGTAGTAGCCTAACACAACATCACAATGCCTACACCATTCACCCCATCACCCCATTTCATCTCATTACATAGACTTTTTATCATCTCACATCATCACAAGAAGGGGAAGAGAACTATCCATGGTTTTAGGCATCCACGGGAGGGTCCGGGGACATCTCCCCACAAATGAGGGGGGACTACTGTATTAAGAATTTAAGAAGCAGTGGGGATCCCTCAGTGGGGAGGCTTACATTTTCTGAAACGGCCCATGTGTGGGTCAACGCCTCCCAATTCCAGGACACCACACACATCTTAGCTGCTCTCATCAACCAAGGTGACATTTTGACCACCTTTTGCCTTATCTCGTGCCCATCTCTCAAATAACTCAGAACTTGGTTGGGGGGCAGGGATGAGGTATATATCAATTTCTTAAATAAGCCCCATTATTTCTCTTTAAAATGGCATTCCTCCTCGCTGGATCTGCACAAAGCAAAAGAAACCAGAAAATGCTACACGTTCTTTCCCTACCCATACTATCCCAATGCTACACTACAACCTCCATTATAATGCATCAGCTTTTCTCTGAAATAATAATTACCAAACCATTTGTAACCCACATGTTTCTACCCAGGACTGGCAACCAGAAGTTGAGGATTAATTGCAAGAGCTGTAAGAAGTTTGTGGACATTTCCCCTGAGCCTCCATGAATAGCACCATGATGAGGAGTAATCGCAAGGTTCCGTGCTTCCCAAATGCCGTGTCAGGTTATGATGCCTTCTTTTCCTAACTAGGGGCCAAGAGAAAAGGCTTTTCAGATCTTCCAAAGTATGTATGACATGACAGGCTCATTCTAGTAAAAGGAACCAGACCCCTGTCATCTGACACTAATGAGGTGCCCTTCCCTTGGCTTAAAGGGATCTGGAGGAGGACGAGCAGATAACCTTCAGCCTAAATAAGTAATATCATCACGGCTCTGGAATCTCTCTGAAGCATGCCCGCTTACAATGCGGAATTTCACAGGGCACGTGTCCCTTTTGGGCTCCTTCCAAAGGAGTAAGTTATCAGAAGGCCCTCATTAAAACACGGGCCCCAGGGACAATGTTCATTGGCCGGCCTCAGGGGAGCTGGTAAAATTCTGGTGCTAGTCGGTTCATCACTTTTTCATACGGTCAAGCCTCCATTAAAGAAGCAACAGCCTAGCTTGTCGCTCGCCCATCTTTCATTTTTTTGCTGCCCAGTTAGCGTCTAGCTTGTTCGCAGGGCACCTGTGAGGGTCTGACAAGATGAGCCTCTTGCCTGGAATACCCAATCCGGAGGATTTTCTCATGGTCTGTTGCTTTCTCTTATCTGCACCCCTATTTCATGCCATGCTCTTGGCTACTTGAAGTGACTCAAAGGCTCTGGAATTCTGCCGATGGACCCAGCTCTCCCATAGGGGTCAGACTCGAAGGGCAATGTCACAACAGTGAAAGAAAGAGCCCAGCTGGCCAGGCTCAGGTGGCAGGCCTTCAGAATCCGCCTTGAGACCCTCACTGGCTTTAGACTGGAAACCATCTTGGTCGTCCAGTAGCATAAGCAATTTAATGACGGCCTGAAAAGTGCTGAACTTAAACAGGAAGATGAGCACGAGGCAGGAGTTTGGACTCCAGAAGAACGTCTAAGCACGGATTATTTTTCTATGGTATTTGATGAGAACAAACCGAAGTTAAGAATTTTCCTTTTGTTCTTCTGGCATTGTTTACTTTCTTTTTATTATTCTGAACAGCACTTAGAGCTCTGGCAGCATTTCTGTCCTCAAATCTTATGGTCGGGAGTTTATTTTTCAGCTGTTTCAAATCACATCTGATAGAGTGAGTGCTTTGCCTGGACGCATCGCTTTACCTCAGAAGAAATAAAGTTCACCCTTTTAAATGACAATTCTGATTGTCTACAGCTTTAAGTTTTCTACACTTCAGCTGCAGGCTTCTTTTAAAAATCTGTTTTCCCTCATCAGAAAGGAGGTTTGGTGGAACTCCTCACTCTGCCGGTGTCTGGGTAATGACCTAACACGTTATTTTGGACTATCCCTGCGTTATGTCAGATTTTCCCTGCGTGTGGAGTAGTTCTTTGAAAGTGGTGGGTCTGAGGTGATGGAGTATTTTTTTTATACTTGTGCTTGAAAATTTTAAAAATACACACACTTTTAACATTTGCAAAGTTTAGTTCGGTTCTCTTTAAAAAGTAACCTACTTTGCTGTAATTCCTCTCCCTCTGTCAGAGCACATGTGCGAGAGCATCGTCGAGTTTCTTCACGGCCCTTCTGGAACATGGACAGAATATCAGCACAGAAAAATCATCCCTTCAGCCTTGTGATGATTTGTGAAAAGTTCAGGCTAATTTAGCAGGCATTTTCTTGACACCTGTGGAAAGTCAGCGTGTGCGAGGGTGCAGCCTAACGGTGACCGGGCCACCCCCCAGATCAAGGCTGCCTGGCTGAATCCCAGCTGCCCAGCCATAGTGGATTGAATGGGGGCCCTGAAAGATTTGTGGGCCTCCTTACTTCCTGGGAACTGTGAATGGGATCTTATTTGAAAGAAAAAGAGTCTGTGCAGATGATCTCTGAGGTGACAGCATCCTGGATTTACCAGGGTTGGTCCTACATGCCGTGACAAGTGATCTTGTGAGAGACAGAATGGAAAACACAGACATAGGAGAGGAGAAGGCCACCGACAGACCCAGGCAGACATCGGAACAAGGCAGCTACAAGCCAAGGAACGCCTGAAACGTTCGAAGCTGGAAGAGGCAAGGAAAGAGTGTTAGAGCCTTTGGGGCAAGTGCGGTCCAGCTAATACCTTCGCTTTGGATGTATGACCCCAGAACCATGAGACAATAAATGATTTCTGTTGTCCTAAGCCACTCAGTTTACGGTAATTTGTTACAGCAACCCCAGAAATGAATACATCACTTATCAGCTGCGTGACCTTGGAGAAGTTATTTAACCTCCATAAATCTATGCCTTCAAAGGAAAACCCAAGGCCCAGCTCTGTTGTGAGGATAAAATGCTTTCACTTGGGTGATTGGCTTAGCACGAGGCCATACCTGGCATGCTCCAGACAAGTGCTCTTTCTATCCAGGCTGCGGGCAACAGCCACAGAGCTGAGGTTTCAATCCGGCAGGTGCTGGTTGGAAGAATCACAGTCTGAGAAACAGAAAACTTCCGGAAGAAGCTACGTTGGTTAATCTCAGTGCCCGGTGCACATCTCCCAAAGAATAGAAAAAAGGAGCAGGATTCCCTGCAAGAGCCATTCTTTAAATGCCTCTAAGTCTGAGCGGTTTGGGAGCAGTATGGCTTCTGGGGGATTCTCCGCTGAGACTTTACTAGGATGCATATTACAGACCGTGTGTGTGATTCCTCCAAACCCCACGGGTTTTGATCCCTCCGCCTCGCTAGCCATAAGCACTCCAGCCCAGGGCCGCGGAATTGTTACCCTTTTGCCCAGAGCTAGAAACATCAGTGGGGCTGCCTAGAGGGGATTTGTTCAAGCGCTTAGTGGGTGACTTGGTATCTAGGAGCCTGCATTTCCTGTCTCACTTCTTCTCAGGATCACAGTTTTATTTTGCTATGAATCTGGTGTCTTCGTCTGTTCAGGCTGCTGTAACAAAAGATCACCAACGGGGTAGCTTAGGAACAATAGAAATTTACTTCTCGCAGTCCTGGAGGGTGGGAAGTCCAAGATCAAGGTGCTGGCAGATTTGGTGTCTACGGAGAGTCCCTTTCCAAGATGGCTGCCTTTTTACTGTTAACCTCACCTGGCGGAAGGATCCAGCTGCTCTCCAGGCCTCCTTTAGAAAGGGCACTCATCCCAGTCATAAGGGCTGCACTGCCAGGTCTAATTGCCTCCCACAGGTCCCATCTCCTATTACTGTCACCTTGGAGATTAGGATTTCAACATATGAATCTGGGGGAGACACGAACATTCAGACCACAGTACCCAGGAAAGCATGATTCTAAAATGAGAGTGTCTTCTAAGAAGAAATTGTAGATTTAAAACCCCAAGGCAAGGAAGACTCAGAAGATCATTGTCCAGTGTTCATTTGAACAACATTCCCATTTTATAGATGAGGAATGTGACTTTCAGCCAGGAAGGACAAGTGGCCTCAGAGAACACAGGCTCTGCTGGCAGACCCTGCTCTATGTGAGACCCTCAACTCTAGGGATGTTTGTCTTAGTAAGTAGACCTGGGTGGGAAAGGCTTGAGGGGCCAGAGCAAACATTAGGTCTTGGATATTTATTTCCACTAGCCCTATGGCTTAGTCTGATGATTGTCCAAGCCCAGATTTTGTTCTGTTACAGAGCGGGCTATTTCTCAGCTCTTCCAGCATCTTCCTGACTTTCTAGGGTCTCTAGAACATAGCCTGGGTCTTCGTAAGTAAGTTTGTGCAATTCAGCCCTGGGCTTTGTATCTCTGACCATGTTTTCTAAGAGCAACAACAATAATAATTCCCATTCAGGATAATTGGGGGACATTAGAGTATCCCTGACTATTACAGCATCTGATGTACAGTGCAGGGGTGGGGGCGGGGGAGATACACATAAGCTATTGTTATTTTTATTTCTACTGGTACCACTACTCACTATGGCTTTGCTTTGATCAAACTCCCTACTATAAAGTGAAGGTCATAAAAACGGTCTACCAGAATAGAAGTTGTGAGCATGAACTGAACTGAAACCAGACTGCCTGGGTTCAAATCCCAATTCTGTCCTTACAAGCTGTATAACCTTAGATCCATTATTTGATGTCCCGGTGCCTCAGTTTCTTCGTCCATAAAGGCAAAAAAAAAAAAAAAAAAGAAAGAAAGAAAAAGAAAAAGAAGGAAAGCAAGGTAACAACAGTATGTGCCTTATGGAGTTGTGAGAATTAACTGAATGAATACATGTGAAGCCCTTAAAAGCACATAGTATGTGCTCAATTAAGTGTTTATGGTATTACTTTTACTTATCCCACAGGATAGTGGTGAGAATTAAATGGGATACATATTTTAAATTTTTTTAATGTTTTATTTCTATTTTTGAGAGAGAGAGAGAGTGTGTGAGCAGGGGAGGGTCAGAGAGAGAGGGAGACACTGAATCTGAGGATAGCCCCCAGGCTCTGAGCTAGCTGTCAGCACAGAGCCTGATGTGGGGCTCAAACCTATGAATGGTGAGATCATGACTTGAACTGAAGTTGGATGCTTAACTGACTGAGCCACCCAGGTGCCCCTGGGATACATATTTAAACTAGAGTACATTCAGCTATTAATCATCACTATCATCATAATCATCAAATGATTGAATATCTCCCCTGCCATGGTCTGCCTTGTATTTGTTTAACAGCTAATGCTTCCTGAAATGCAGCGCTGATACGTTTGTGGAAAGCAGTGTGCGAAGCCTATCTACTTAGAACAATACTGGATGGGAAGCCAGGTTTTCAGGAGTTTTCTTAGGCAGCTTCTACCTTGCTTTCGGTGAATCATTTAAGTAACACTGGTGCTTTGGAAGAACACGTATATGTAGGACCCTAAGTGCAATGGTCGTGTGGTTCCCCAGGGTTTCCTATTTATTGGGAATGGGCTGAATGCACTAAGTTTGAGACCCAGTGGCCATGTCTGTATAAAACTAGGGCACGATCCAATGGCCGTTGCTGACCTGCTCTGTGGTGGGTCCCGACACCAGTCCTGGATCTGAGGAAACAGGATCAGCTCATTCTGTTGACGTGCACTGGAGAGTCTTTGGCTCCTAAGTTTCCTGCCCAGTCTGCAGTAGGAGAGAAAGACACTGATGTGTGGAAAAAAACCAGAGTGAGCACATGGGGAGGGCCCTAAGAACATTTGAAGCCATGACTTCATTGCGTCTTTACTCTTCCCAAGTAATGTGAGAGGGCCTGTATCCTTCCAATACACCTCCCGTTTGGCCTATGTGGGATTTCTGCTACTTGCAACCAAGAACATTTTCCTCTTCCTCCTAGAACCAGCCCAAGTATCTCCAGTTCTACAAAAATTTTTCTGACCCCCTCCCCCACCAAGCCTAGTCTGAGCTCTAGCATTTTGCACCTCCCTCCCCATGACACTCCCTAGACCCTTTACAGTACTAAGCTTTTTAAGGACAGTGTCTGGGTCTTATTTGTCGCAAAATTTTATCATCTGACCCAGTCCTGGAGCCTAGTAATAGTTTAACTTAAAAAAAATGTGAATAAGGGCATGCCAATAACATTGGTCAGATTATTTCTATGGTCTTTCCCAAACTGGAAACTTTGTGATGTGAACCTAGGTTATTTGTAAAGGGAGACTTTGAAGAGCTCAATGGAAGGTTCCAGAACTCCAGAGATCGACAGTCTCAATTTCATACTGTTCAAATTGGACTTCCTCATTTATGTCTTTCTGCTTCATTGACCCAGGTGGTCTCCAGCACCACTCACATGGTTTGGAGCTATGAGAAGTTAGTATCCCTCTTACAAATGGAGTAAGAAGACATGATGAAGGGAAAAAGATGCTGAAATTGAGAGCTGACTTCATGAAGAGCTAAGAAGAAACTCATGCTGCATACGAGTGAGGGAGAAATCTCCAGAAAAAGAAGTGGACTGAATTACAAGAGGGGTTGGTGCCTACAGGAACCGTGTCTGATCAGTCAACTCAGTGATACAACTAAACTGGTCTACGCTATAAGATGTTGGAGCTCTCTGTTCCTAGCAACCTTAACGTTACTTTCATCTGTTTAGCTGATCCCAGGGAACAAGGTAGAACCTGGCTACAAAGGGGCACAGTTGACTAAGTCTACTTCCCTCATGGAGAGAGACGTGGGGCTTTGGGCGATCTCTTTGAAGTCCCTCTAGAGACTTCTAAAGATTGTTAATGGCATCTGGTCTTTAATCCTGGACATCAAGCTTGTTGATTTTTGCCCTGGTCCATCTGTTTCTCAGCTTTCCATGGAATCTTTTCTTTGTGACAAGTAGGGGAAGAATACTGTATTTTTATTTCTTTCTGTTTTGCCTTCCATCCCAGTCACAGAATTAGAGAGGGAGAGTTTATTTGCCTGATGATGCTCTGAAAGATTAGACACAAAGTGCTGACCTTGCTATCTGCAGGATGTTTTTTGCAGGATGGATGCCTTTGTCCTTCACTCTCTGAAAGGATGTCAGGGACACTGAGTGCAGTTTTGTGACCATTTAATGTCTGTGCCCAGAACACTGTAACCAGTTACAGTCATAGTTGTGAGGAGAGTGACACCAGGGCCTGACTCCTTGTTTGGATTCCAGCTGAGCTCATTTTCAAAGCAAGTGCCTGGACAAGTTATCTAACCTCTCAGCTCCTAGCTTATTAAGTGGGAGGATGATAGCACGTACCTCACTGAGGCATTATGAAGGTTAAATGAGATAACACATGTAAAGCACTTCACTCAGTGTCTGCCATTTAGTAAACTCCCATGAACATTAGTTATCATCATTATTTAGTATAATAAAAGTATTTCTAATAAAAAGTGGGAGCAAGCTTTGCACTACCCAGTGAACCTGCAGTGAGAAGGATACTAGGTAGTCAAACAGGCCTTTTCTTGAGTTTATCACACTCCAAAGAATTCAGTATTGTCAAATATGAGACATGAAGCTATGAAATGGACTTTTTCAAACTGATGAGTTCCTCAGGGGGTTTTTCTCCATTTCCATTCATATGCTTGTGCCCTCAGGTTTCAGTCACCATGGTCATTCCAAAGCAACCATGAACTGGGGGACCATTGCTCTATTGTGGTAAACCCAGGGTCACCCTGATCCAAGTTTCTCTAATTCTACAAACCCTAGTGGTAGGCAAGTCAGTTAATGAAGGCTTCCCTGGCAAATGCTTGCTGGGCATTGTAGAGATGCCCACTTCGAGGGGGCTGCAGATACCTTTCTGGCCATCAGAATGAAGGCTGTAGTAATGGAGCTATTCTTCTGGACAAAGTGGCAGCTCTCTCATTGGAAGATGTTAGGAGACTGATTTTTTTTTCCCCTTTGCAACCACTATTTATTGCATGAGATTTCAGAAGATGATGATAAAAGGCAAGTTTATAGAGACACCATGAGATTGTGTAAATAAAATGAAGTCATATCTGGGAAGGATATACCAAAGAAAATCAAACCCCAATTGTCGAACTTTGCGGTTCATACTCAGCCAAGAGTCCCATTGAATTAAAGCACAGACTACACAACTATGTACACAAAATGCCTTTAAAGTTCTTGCATAAATTTAGGGAAAAGTAAAAGTCTGTTTAGAGCCACCAAAGCAAAATTCCTTACTGTGGATTTATAAGCACTAGTACAAGTGGTCCCCAAACACCCTTTTTAATTTTTTTTAATTATAAATAAGAAAGAACAGATTCTACCCTCACAATTTCCACCCTAGAACTTACAGTCTCCAGGCACAAAGGACAGAGTTTTTGGAAAAGAAGGAAGCCTGAATTCCAGACCTCTGAGAGCAAAGTTATAGTCTAACTGAACATTAATTACATTTTAAATCCTGCATTTTTCTTTGAAATCCACATATTATTCAACATCTTGGGATGCTTTATGTTGAATTTGTAGAAAAGTTCCCCCAGAATTTTTAAACCTTTCTCATAACAGTTTTTATCTCTTAATTTTCCTTTTCAATCAATTGAGAGAATCAAGTTGAATAAGCAATAATATATGTCATCCATTTAATACAGAAATTCTGGGAATTGTTGCTTTCTTTTGGTGCTTGCCATCATTATGTGTGTTGAAATCAAGCAGTTTCTATGTCCAAGTGAACCAGTCCTAGGCCGTGTCGGAAGGGGCAATGTCTTAGCTCATTCTGCTAAGACCCACGTTTGAGTGGTGAGTCAGAGACATGGCAGTTGAAATGAGAGGCGGTGGCTATCAAGAGCTGTTGTTAAATCACTGGGGCCGCAAACAAACATACCTCCAACGAAGTCATCTCTCTCCTAATACCTACCATCAGCAAGAGTGATAATGTGAAGATAAACACACAGGCTGCATGGGTCCATTTGCCATTTATGAGTATTCCTTCCTTATAGCTCTTTAATACTACTAAATTCTGATTACGTGACATGGAAATGTGTGGGATGAAGGCAGATCAGTGGTGGTGGTGGAGATTTATCCTCAGTCCTACAGTCTGATGATAGATTGACTTGTCTACATACAAAAAAGCCATCAACTAAACTGAGACCATAGGAGTTATATACAGGTACCATATCACTGCATTTGTGAAAAGATTCACAATCATAATTTCATAAGTCTTCCCAGCAACACTGTGATGTGCATAGGAATTGTCATTCTCAGTTTTCCAATGAGGAGGGAGCCTCAGTGCTACATACAGGAAAAGTGCTTGATCTTGCTAGCAACATAAGAAGTACACATTAAAACAAGGCAGTGTATTTTAACTATCAAACTAACAAAGACATGTAGACCACTGAATTAGAAATATTTAAAAAAATAGATAATATCTTAAGCTGGCAAAGTTGCATTGAGATGGAAATTCTCCAGGTGAAAGTATACATTGGGTAAGCCTTTCTGAAAAGCAATTTGCAACATGCATCTGGACCTTTAAAAGTATTCATTCCTTTGGATGCAGTCTTTTCCTTTCTGATATTTTCTTCTAAGGAAGCAATAGGGGATGTGGACAAATTTTGTCTACAAAAATATTTCTCACATTATTCTTTATAAAGGCAAAAACTTGAAAGTAACATAAATATTTAACCATAGAAAAATAGTTCTGATATACTTACATACTGGAAAAGGAAGGAGCCGCTAAGTGTCGTGATTGGAAGACTTTAATGACTTGACAAAAATGTTCAGAGTATAGTCTTAAGTGAAAAAGCAAAATAAAAGACATACTATAGCACAATCACAGTTTATAGAAACATGCATGTAAATGTATTCAAACTGGCCTGGAAGAAATAGAACTGTAGTTATCTCAGGTTTCTGGGTTGTGTATAATTTTGGATTTTAAAAATAGCCTTCTGTATGTTCTGCATTTTTAGAAGGAGGATGTATTATTTTTATAGTCAGAAGAAAACCACAGCAAAAGTTTTCAAAAATAAATTAAAATGTCAAAGGAATATGCTCGGAGAGATTAGTTGACTTGCCCAAGGTCACACAGCTGCCGAGCAGAGGAGCCAGCACCTGAATCCAGCTCTTCTGACGCTAATCCCAGCGTCCCCTTACCCATACCACGGTGTCTCTGAAAATAGTTAGCTTGGGCAACGCATCATTGATGTTGGAGTCATTAGAACACAAACCATTCTCGGAATTCTCCTACTTACACTCAGGAGCACAGGCAAGCTTTGCGGCCTTGCTCAGCTTTCCAAGTCCTGCAAGCTGCTGACACCCACATTTAAAATACTCAAGCATGCTAAACTCGCTGCTGGGACCTGGCTTCCAAAATGTATCACCCACACTGGATGTGAAACTCCCTTAAAACAGAGAGTCATGGCAACCCCACTTAGAAGGTGACCTGTAAAGCTTATTTATTCCAGCCACTTCCAAACTGAACTAACCAACAACATTATAAGGACAATTTTCTAAAAATATAGATCCAGGTGCCACCCTAGAGATTCTATTTTAGTCAGTCTGGGGTGGAGGCTGGCCTCGGTATTTTTAAAGGCATTTTAGACAGGACTGACTTTAAACCATTGTAGCCAGTGGTAGAAATGTGTCTGAAGAGGTCCCTCTATGAACAGTGAGTCACAGATTGGTGATTCCAGTATTTAAGTTTAGGGGGAAAAAAATCTCCCTCAAAATGAGGACTTACATAGAACTTGACTATACTGGCCACTGAGTCCTATAACCACCTGGCTCAGCCACATAATGGTCACCATGTCCCCCATTGCTACCTGTATTGGTTACCTATTGTCGCTTAACAGATGACACCCAAAACTTAGTGTCTTCAAACAATAAATATTTATTATCTCATAGTTTCTGTTGATCAGGAATTCGGGCATAACTTAGTTAAGTGACTCTGGGTCAAGGTTTCTCTGAGGTTGCAGGCAAACTGTTGGTCAGGCCTGTGGTCTCATCTGAATGCCAGAGAGGGGGCAAAAGGAGGAGGGAATCTGCTTTCATGCTCACTTATGTAGTTACTGGCAAGTCTCCGTCTTTCTCTGCCAGCTAACTCACCACAGAAAGAATGATCAGAGCGAGTAAGAAAGAGAGAATGAGAGAGAGGGTTGCACTCAAGCTGGAAGCCAAAGTCTTTTTAATGATCTACTTTCAGAAGTGACATCCCATCGCTTTTCTGTATTTGTTAGCTCTAAGTCAGCAAGTTCAGCACACAGTCAAGGGGAGGGAATTCTGCGAAGCTGTGAATACCAGGATGTAGGGATCGCTGGTGGCCATCTTGGAGGATACTTGCTACACTACCCTACACAAGTGGCAGAGTTAAAATTCTATACCAAGCCACCTTCACCTTTATCCTTCAATGTCTACTTGGTAAGTAGCCAGAGATGGGGCTGACGTGAACTCTATTGAAGGCAATTCGATAGAGGCAATAGGCCCAAAGCAGAAGAACAAACCTTCAAGTTTAGTATCAATCAATGCCTGAATTTTCACACATACAGCATGAGCTATGGGTGTCACCTTAGGTATCAATAGAGAGACTCCATTAGTGAACAGGGTACTCTCTCTGTTCTTGTCTTTGAAAAAAGCATCTGTTTCAAATGACTTTGTGAACTCTTGT
>PJEM01012947.1:0-43760 GCA_004023845.1 Helogale parvula
TATTGGTGCAATTTTGATGGGGATTGCATTGAATGTGTAGATTGCTTTGGGTAGTAATGACATTTTCACAATGTTTATTCTTCCGATCCATGAACAGGGAATATTTTTCCATTTCTTGGTGTCTTCTTCGATCTCTTTCATAAGTTTTCTATAGTTTTCATCATATAGGTCTTTTACATCCTTGGTTAGGTTTATTCCTGGAAAACCCAATCGACTCCACCAGAAGCCTTCTAGAACTGATCAATGAATTCAGTAAAGTCACAGGGTACAAAATCAATGTACAGAAATCAGTTGCATTCCTATACACCAAAAATGAAGCAGCCGAAAGAGAAATTAAGAAACTGATCCCATTCACGATTGCACGAAAAACCATCAAATCTCTATTTTAAAGACTTGGGAAAATAAGTCTCAGAAAGGTTAAATAAAGTATTCAAAGTCAGATAATTAGTCAACGCAAGACTTGGAATTTGAATGTGAAGTATCTGCAAAGTTAGGATTTCTTTACTCCTTTAAATTGAGTATAATTGACATAATGTTATATTAGTTTCAGGTATACAACATAATAATTCTATTTTGTATATATTGCAAAACAATCAGCATAGTTTCTGGTTAACATTTATCACCATAGATAGCTTCAATTTTTTCCTGTGATGAGAACTTTTCAGATCTATTCTATTAGAAACTTTCAAATATGCAATACACTATTATTAACTATAATCACCATGGCATTCATTACATCCCCATGACTTACTCACTTTGTAATTGGAAATATATACCCTTTCACCCATTTGCTTCCTAGTCACCAAACTTGTTCTCTGTGTCTCCATGAGCTCACTTTTATTTTAAATTCAACATATAGGTAAGATCATATGGTATTTGTCTTTCTCTGACTTACTTAGTTTAGGATAATGTCTTCATGTTCTGTCTATGTTATCACAAATGGCAAGATTTCCTTCCATTTTATGGCTGAATAATACTCCATTTTATATATGTACATATTTTCTTTATTCATTTATCAGTGGATACTTAGATTGCTTCCATGTCTTGGTTATTCTAAATAAGGCACCAATGAACATGGGTGTGCATATATATTTTTGAGTTAGTGGTTTGTTTGGAAAAGTACTCAGCGGTTGATTTGCTGAATCATATAGTGTCCTATTTTTAATTTTTTGAAGAACGTCCACACCATTTTCCACAGTGGCTGCACCAATTTACATTGCTGCTAACAATGCATAAAGATTCCTGTTTTTCCATATCCTTCCCAATACTTGTTATTTTTATTTCTTTTTTTAAGATGTATTTTAATTAATTAATTAATTAATTTATTCTAAATATAATGTATTGTCAAGTTAGCTAACATACAGTGTATACAGTGTGTTCTCGACTTCAGGAGTAGATTCCCATGGTTCATTGCTTACATTCAAAACCCAGTGCTCATCCCAAGTGCCCTTCGCAATGCCCATTACCCATTTCCCCCTCCACCCTGCCCCTCATCAACCCTCAGTTCTCTGTATTTAAGAGTTTCTTATGGTTGCCTCTCTCTTTTTTTGAAACTGTTTTTCCCCTTCCCTTCCCTCATGGTTCTTCATTAAGTCCCTTAAATTCCACATATGAGTGAAAACATATGACATCTGCTTTTCTCTGACTGACTCATTTCATTTAGTGTAATACTGTCCTGTTCCATCTATGTGTTGCAAATGGCAAAATTTCATTCTTTCTCATTGCCAAGTAATATTCCACTGTATATATATAAACCACATATTTTTTAAAAATTTTGTTTATGTTTTTTATTTATTTTTGAGGGACAGTGCAAGCAGGGAAGGCTCAGACAGAGAGGGAGACACAGAATCTGAAGCAGGCTCCAGGCTCTGTGCTGACAGCTCAGAGGGGCTCGAACCTACAGACCCCAAGATCATGACCTGAGCTGAAGCCAGACGCTTAACCAACTGAGCCACCCAGGAGCCCCTAAACCATATCTTCTTTAGAGCTTGTCTGGGGGTTCTAGCAGGGAAGTGCAGCTACTCATATACCCTTGACCAAAGAACGGTCCTCCTCTATTGGAGAAGATAGTCTTCTTTGACCAAGCATGCAGCTTTGGGAGGGACTCACATGGAACAGTGAGGGAGGCAGAGGACACCCACCTAGCCAGCCAGATCAGCTGAATGAACCCTGGTGATCAGTGGGGTGACAGATGTCGCAGCCAGATCGCCCTCACATCCTAAACCACATCTTCTTTATCCACTCATCAGTTGATGGACATTTGGGCTATTTCCATAACTTGGCTATCATTCATAGTGCTGCTATAAACATTAGGGTACATGTGCCCCTATGCATCAGCATTCCTATATTCTTTGGATAAATCCTTAGTAGTGCTATTGCTGGGTCATCAGGTAATCTATTTTTAATTTTTTGGGGAACCTCCACGCTATTTTCCAGAATGGCGGCACCAATTTGCATTCCCACCAACAGTGCAAGAAGGTTCCCCTTTCTCTCCATCCTCACCAACATCTGTTGTTTCCTGAGTTGTTAATTTTAGGCACTCTTACTGTTGTGAGGTGGTATCTCAATGTATTTTTGATTTGTAGTTCCCTGATGATGAGTGATGTTGAGCATCTTTTCTTGTGTTTGTTGGCCATCTAGATGTCTTCTTTGGAAGAGTGTCTATTCATGTTTTCTGCCTATTTCTTCACTGGATTATTACTTTTGAGGGGGGTGTTGAGTTTGATAAATTTTTTATGGATTTTGGATACTAACCCTTTATCTTATATGTCATTTGCAAATATCTTCTCCCATTCTTTCAATTGCCTTTTTGTTTTGTTGATTGTTTCCTTTGCTGTGCAGAAGCTTCTTATCTTGATGATGTCCAATAGTTCATTTTTGCTTTTATTTCCCTTGTCTTTGGAGACATGTCAAATAAGAAGTTGCTATGGCTGAGGTCAAAGAGGTTGTTGTCTGTTTTCTCCTCTAGGGTTTTGATGATTTCCAATCTTTCATCCATTTTGAGTTTGTTTTTGTGTATGGTATAAGACAGCGGTCCAGTTTCATTCTTCTGCATGTTACTGTCCAGTTCTCGAGCACCATTTGCTAAGGAGATTGTCCTATTTCCATTGGATACTCTTTCCTGCATAGTCAAAGATTAGTTGGCCATGCATCTATAGGTCCAATTCTGGGCTGTCTGTTCTATTCCATTGGTCTATGTGTGTGTGTTTGTGCCAATACCATACTGTCTTGATAATGACAGCTTTGTAGTAGAGGCTAATGTCTGGGATTGTGATTATTCCTGCTTTAGTTTTCTTTTTCAACATTACTTTGACTATTCAGGGTCTTTTGTGGTTTCATACAAATTTTAGGATTGTTTGTTCTAGCCCTGAGAAGAATGCTGGTGCAATTTTGATAAGGATTGCATTGAATGTGTAGATTGCTTTGGTCAGTATTGACATTTTTAACAATATTTGTTCTTCTAATCCATGAGCCTGGAATGTTTTTCCATTTCTCTGTGCCTTCTTCAATTTCTTTCATATGCTTTCTGTAGTTTTCAGGATACGTCTATTATATCTTTGATTAGGTTTATTCCTAGATATTTTATGGTTATTAGTACAATTGTAAATGGGTTCAATTTCTTTATTTTTCTTTCTGTTGTTTCATTATTGGAGTAGAGAAATGCAACTGATTTCTGTACATTGATTTTTGCTGCAACTTTGCTGAATTCATGTATCAGTTCTAACAGCTTTTTTTGTGGATTTAGTAAATTTTTTATTTATTTTTGAGAAAGAGAGTGTGTAAGCAGGGATGGGGGGCAGGAGGGACACAGAATTCGAGGCAGACTCCAGGCTCTGAACTGTCAGCACAGAACCCAACGTGGGGTTTGAACTCATGAACCATGAGTCATGACCTGAGCCAAAGTTGGACGCTTAACTGACTGAACCACCTAGGCACCCTATTTTTTATCTTTTTAATAATAGCCATTCTAACTGATGTGAAGTGATAACTCATTGTGGTTTAGATTTGCTTTTCCCTGGTTATTCGTGATGTCAAGCACTTTTTATGTACCAGTTGGCCTTGTTATGTCTTCTTTGGTAATATGTCTATTTAAATCCTCCAATCACTTTAAAAATTGCATTCTTTGGTTTTTTTTTTTTGCTATTAAGTTCTATGAGTTCTTACTTTATTTTGGATATGAACCCCTTTTCAAATATATAGGTTGTGATTATTTTCTCCCATTTGAAAAAGTTCCCTTTTTGATGGTTTCCTTTGCTATGCAGAAACTTATTAGATTTAGTCCCACTTATTTATTTTTGCTTGTATTGGTGCCAAATCCCAAAAATCATCACCAAGAGTGATGGTAAGAAGCTTACTGACACATTTTTCCCTAAGATTTTTATGGTTTCAGGTCTCATATTTAATTGTTTAACCCATTAGAAGTTAGTTTTTATGTGTGGTTTGAGACAGTGGTCCATACTCATTCTTTTGCCTATAAATGTCCAATTTTCCCAGTATCATTTGTTGAAAAGAATATCATTTTCCCATTCTATATACTCTTAGTTCCTTTGTCATAAAGTAGTTGACTATATATTCATGGACTTATGTCTGGGCTTTCTATTCTGTTCCATTTATCTGTGTGTCTGTTTTTATGCCAATAGCATACTGTTTTGATCACTATAGCTTTGTAATATAGTTTGAAACCAGGGCGTTTGATGCCTCCAGCTTTGTTCTTCTTTCTCAAGATTGCTTTGACTATTTGGGGTCTTTTGTGGTTCCATACTAATTTTCAGATTGATTATTCTATTCTGTGAAAGATGCCATTGGAATTTAATAGGGATTGAATTGAATTTATAGTTTGTTTGAGGTAGTATGAGCATTTAAACAATATTATTTCTTTGAACACGAAATAAACACGGAATATCTTTCCATTTAAATTGTGTCTACTTCAGTTTCTTATGTTAATGTCTTGTAGTTTTCATGATAAGATCTTTCCCTCTCTGGCTAAATTTATTACAAGATATTTAATTATTTTGATGCCATTGTGAATGGAGTTGTTTCCTTAACTTCTTTTTCTGCTGGTTTGTTATTAATGTTAGACATGCAATAGATTTTTCAATATTAATTTTATATCCTACAACTTTACTGACTTTGTGTTTAGCCCTAACAGTTTTCTTATTGTAGTCTTCAGGGTTTTGTGGCAGGTTGTTTTTTGTTTTTGTTTTTGTTTTTACATAGAATATCATGTTATCTGCAAAAAGTGACAGTTTTCCTTCTTCATTTTCAATCTGGATTCCTTTTATTTATTTTTTTTTCGTGCCTAATTGCTCTGGCTAGGACTTCTAATACTGCGATGGATACAGGTGGCATGAGTGGTTATCCCTGTTTTGTTCCTGATCTTAGAAGAAAAGCTTTCAGGTTTCACCATGGATTATAATGTTAGCTGTGGCTTTGCCATATACAGCCTTTATTATGTTGAGGTATATATAATATGCATTTTAAAGATATGAATTCTGAGGCATGGGAAGATTAAATAACTTACTCAGCATCACATGCCTAAATAAGAGAACTAGATCTGAGTACCCAGTGCTTTGCCCTTCCTTCCAGTTTGCAATCTGCATGTGGGAGTGGATGGAATAATATTTTCTATGAGCTATTACTACAGCAGTGTATCTAAACAGGCAGTTAGCACCTTCAACTGACTGAGAAAATAGATTCTTATTTTAAATTAATCTTTTCAACAGAGATGTGCTGGAGTTTTTAAATGTAATTTGGGTGCTTCAGAAAGAAGTAGGATGTTCTGGGGAGCATGTACTGAGACAGAAAATAGGTTTGGGTGTGTATGGAGAGTGGTGGCCAGCTACAAGCCAGTAGACTCACATTGATATGGGACCATGCGTTTTCTGCTTGGATAACGACATACATCCCTCTTCTCTGTGTGATAAATCATAGATGGTTTTATTTTAAAGCCAGAAACACTAATTTTCTTAATGATCAAGTCTTTCAGAAGGGATAAGATTGAGTAGCCTAACGCAATAAGAAGCATGCTTCTTTAGATTTTACCTGGATGTAGGATTTCTTTCCAATTTGATCTTCCCTTCCTCAGATATGACCCTGTGGTCTTGCACAGGATAGACACTCAATTAAATGGAATTGAGTCATGAAGAACCCCAAAGTAAGATATCCAATTAAAGTATAATATGAATTTAAGTAAAACGTCTTTCTGCCAGACTTTAAATGTATAAAGATGATTATAAGATCATACATGGATGTCAGTGCAGCTCTCTGAAGTAGGAATCAGAATTTTGATGTTTTTAACTGTGGGGTAATATGTGCAGAATAAAGTCATTTATGAACACAAAAGATAAGTCAGAGTGCTGGAATACTCGAGTAGAAACAGTTATCTAGTCAAAAAATTTTTTATACCTGGTAAACTATTTTTATTGCATTTTCTCAGTTAAATTAAGAGATATGGTTTTTCACTCCTGACTAGACTTAACTCCGTGTTTGTGTGCACGCTTATGTGTGTATACGCATATACTTACTTAGTCACTGAGTGCATAATCCTTCAGACTGTTTAATTATTTTGGAGACATAGCATGGTTATTTTCAGAAGTAAAACGTCTTTGTTTTAAATTTGAGAAAAGGACAGTAGGCTCACACTGAAATATTAATGTTTGGTAATCACTTCTCATTGTAAATCCAGATTTGTTTTATAAATAAAAAGGCATAAAATTGCAGGAAATAAAATGGCTTCCAAGTCCTGAGATCCAGAAAGGATTCTGTATTATTAAGAAAAACTGTGTTGACAGCAAGCTTTCATAGTGTGAGCCAATAGTTAATTGCTTCATCATATAAAAGAGAGATCACATTTAAGCTAAGATATATTAGAATTAGTTTACAAAGATAACCATAAATCCAGTATTATATAAGGATAACCTCATAATATTCTTTAAAATGGCCAAATTCCTTGAATTGACATTCAAATGCATGACTGACTTGATCTTTTCCCACTTTTCTAAGCCCTTTTCCATTATTATTTTCTGTTTTAGTCCAAAACAACATGTGGCTGCTTGCCTTCCATCTGTCCTCCCTTCAAAACGTACTTTAAACTGTGCAACTTTTGGGTTCCATGAAATATGAAAAAATTCTGCAGAGGCTACAGAACAGTGGGACATTAATTTCACTACAGTTTCCTAGTCAGTGAAGAACAGAAGTGCTTGTTGAAATGGGGAAAACATTTTCAGTTCAGAATAGCAGTAGTCATAAAATTAAATTAGGAAGTAGCGAATTTGGTATAATGATATAAAATATATCAAACTGTCACATCACAAAGTAAATCTCAAATGGCTCAGCTTTAGGATATTTATCTTGCTCAGTATGGTTCCTGGCATGGAAATATCCAGACCTCCCTGAAGATAAATACATGGCATATCTCAGAATTTTGTCATCAACCCAATATACTGTCATTCTTACTGTTATGACACATCTTCTTCTATGCCTTTTTGGTATCTTTACCTGTTGCTAGGCCTATCTTTGCCCAAATGGAATTAGTAATGTTCTGATGATGTCACCATTTTATTTATTCACGTATTTATTGGTTTGTTTGTTTGTTACTTTATTTTGATTCAATTGCCTAACAATGAGGCTAGTAATTTGAAGTCTCTCTTCTATGGTAGTAAGAATGTGTTATTCAGGAAAGTCCAGTGTTTCTCAGCAGATGCTTTGATCAACATAGTGATGGAGTGACTAAGTGATAATGGTTGTGGCCTGGGGTGTTTGGACTGAAAATGGCACTCTAAGAAGTCGACTTTACTAAAGAGCTAATCTAGCATCTGCTTTCTATTCAGCCTTCTAAGTGCAATGGAAAACAAATACCAAATAGCTCAAGTGTCAATGTATATTGTTTATTCATTTATTTATAAAAACATTTACTGAGTATCTACAAAGTGGCAGGTCCCCAGCTAAGCAGGAGAATACAACCACCATGGCTGAATTTTGAATTAGTCATAAGGCTCTGTATAATTTGTCACCCAGTTTTATAAATGACTCCCTTCCTTTATATGGTTAGGGGAAAGTCATACTTACTTGCTCTACTTCCTTGGCAGTCATTTTCCTTTACACTCTTTAGAATTAGAGAAGTGTTATTATTTTCCTGAACACACTGTGTTGTGTTTCACACCTTTGCTTGTTCAGTGACAGTTGATTGGATTGTCTTTGTCTGTCTCCTTGTCTGACCAACTTTTAGCTAACTTCTAGTGTAAACTGACATCTAGCTTTCCCTAAAAAATGTCCTGATTACCCAGAATGTGGCAAGTATACCTTTTTTGCCTTGCGAGGATATTTTACACTTAACACTACTATAACATTTTCATGTTGTATTGAAATTATTGTTTGTGCTTCCCTTATTAGAATGAAGTTTCTTAAACACAAGGGGCATCACTTATTTTGAATCTGGAACACAGTATGGAAACAGATCAGAAACTCTATCAAGTTTGACCTGAATTAAACTGCAAACAAGCTGTTTCTTCTCTTGTTCAGAGCAAAAAATCTTCTGCCTTTTTTTCTAATCCCAGACTTCACTAGTGTCCTCTCAAGCATCAGTTCAGCCTTACCCAGGAAAACATAGCCTTTGAACACCAGAGTGTAAAGGGACCTTAGAGATCAAGTTTAATGCGTTTCATTATTTGGATTTTAAAGTCATCTTGACATAGCATATATAGGGTTGGGGAATTTTGAGATAGTTACTGGGTTCCAGACCTAAAATCACCAGGATTTATCAAATACAGTCACTGACCCATGGAAGTGTGTATTTTTAAGTAATTTGTTTTATTGAAGGGAATAGAATAGAAATATTACACTTGGTAAATTGCTTACCTAACTCAGAGCTTTTTTGGCCATGTCCTGAAACCCAGATTATATCACAAGGTCAAAATAAATGTGTCAAACATTAAACTCCTTGAAGTGTCTCCTGATGATTCTAAAGAATTCCACAGGGCTCTTTCCCTGTGATCAAGATTCTTTCCTTCTCTCAGGAAACCTGTTCTCCCATGGGAACATTTACTCCTCCATTAGCTCCTCATTTGTCTGCAGAGATGAGGCTTTATCCTTTAATGAGATTTTATTAAAAATTCTCAGATAATAGAAAAGAAACCCAATACTGAGAGTCATTTGCATCCCTGTGGCTTTCTTTAGCCTGTGACAGAAGAGTTGATGTGCAAAACTGAAGTGTTACGATGTGATCAGTATAGTACAAGCACTCTGAAATCAAAAAGCAGATGTGCTAGTCCAGGCCACCTTTGCTCTTGGTGAAGCATTAGAAATGGAGTTCAGACCATATTTTTGTTCTTTATCATTCATTGTTAGTACCTGTGTAATATGCGCCTAACAGGTCTCATCCCAGAAGCTTCAGAATGGAGCTCCTGCTATTCTCAATGAATCCTTTTATCATAGTTTCAAAATCAAATTAATGACCTCATTCCATGTAGGGTTATAGATAAATATCTTAACACTGTGGACCATACCTGACTACTGGTGCCTTAGTTCGGGTATTCAGATAGACACTTTTTTTTTTTTTTACAATGCTATATTAACCTGACTTATTTTTGTCCTTGTGTGTGACGTTGGACAAAATGTGAGTGAATTTCTGAAAAATAATAAGTAAGTGAGACATACCTAGAAAAATACTTAATATTCTGTAATTAAGATATAATAGGTTAGAGGAAGGAGAATGGGAAGTTTGTTTAGATCCATGGTAGGAAAGAGGTGGTACTTGAGTAAGACCTTAAAAGATGGATGTAAAGAAGGAAAGACTTCGGCAGAATTCCATGGGCTGAAGAGTTCTGAGTATATTTGGAGAATGTCAACTAAACTCATAGGGCTGAATTTATGGAAGGGAAGTCGGGAGAGGATAGTGTGGCAAGAGATGAAGCCTGAAGTTTATTCGGGGAGAGCCTACATGTGGAGAGTTTTGAATCTTAGGATCAGGAGTAAGAACCAGTCTGTTGCTTGAAATAAAATTGAGGTGCGTGCCGGGGATAGCAGGGACACTTCAGCAGTGATTGGTAGTTGCCAGAGAGCCTTTGTGTGACTTTCCCTTTCCCAGGGCTCTTGCAGATTTAGAGCACAATAATGATCCTCGGGTAATGTTCAAGGAAGCAGTGGCTTTGTCGGACATCTTGGAGCTTCCGAGGATCTGAGGACATAGAGTAAGGTGAACCAAACCGCGAAGCAATGTGAAATTGATGGCTCTGAGTGACTACAGCCCCAAGCTGAAGATGGCTCTGGTTGTGCACATTGGTTTCAGCTCCAGCTTCTAATTGCTGTAGCAGGCAAAACAACGCCTTAACTATGGAGTGTTTAAGGCGCTATAGATTTCCCTCAAGTATGAGTGAGAGCTCTTTTTGCTTCCAGGGCTTCTGGGCATTGCTCACTTGCTCATTTGGGAGTTCCATTACATCGTGATCTGTTCAGAAACTTCTCTGTTTCATATGTTCCATCCTCCAGGATACAATGTGGTATTCAAGGACAGAAGCCTTGGCATAGGTATTCTTGTATGTTCTATAGTATTAAGAATATGCTCAGTTGACCAATCTTTGAATTATATGTCAACTTAAGTTGTGGTTATTATTGAAGCATTATTGCTGTGATACAGAAAGATATTTTTAATATAAAAAAAATCCCCTCTAAGGGCACTTTTGTAACACAATCACTGTCTAACTTTTTCAAGTTCTTTTGCAGTTTTGATCATTTTTATATCTATCTTGACATGGTTGCAATCTTTTCATCCATTTATCTAGCAAGTGATCACCGAGTAATTGTTAAGTACAAAGCATTGCTGATGTGATACACAATAAGATGCAATTAGTAGAAATCTATAATTTAGAGGGTTTTTATCCTCTTGGTGTTATGTCAAAAGATTGCATATTATAATTTTCATAATCATTTTTCAAGGAAACATATATGGTACCTTCCTTTGCTCCCAAGCTGGACATGGTGTTATGGAGAACTAGAGACAGAGCACTCACATCACGTTCTGATGAAGGTTGAATTCACAACCAACCTAATCAGTTCAAAGAGGTCAGGCCAGTCAGGCCCATGATGGGCGGTGGTGATGACTGACACTCAATTGTATCATCTGCAGTGCTTAATTAAGACATTTTCTACTATTTTTATGGAAGATTTCCATAAAAGCTAAATTCAGACCTTGATGATTAGTGTCCACATCTTAGAATTATCAGAATCTGAGTAAATAGGTCACAGATGATTTTAACTATATAGACACGAAAGCAAACTCACTCTTTATCCTATTTAACCCTCTGTCAAATCATCACCCTTACTGGATCAAAATGTTTCTACCTAAGTGGGTGCTCTTCTTCCCACCTTGAAATTTCTGGGTTACCCCAAACCAGAATGAAACTGGAGAATGCTATGATATTCATTACTACTAATCCCTGCCTTGGGATACTAGTGACCCAGATGGGCATCTAAAGAGGAAACATCCAGAGCTTGTTAGCTGAATCTCAGCTTTCTTTTGTTTGTGAAAATGCTGATATTTCTCCCTGGTTAGTACACAGCACACACAGTTTTAGACAGGCATGATTAAACAGTAATGCCCTGGGCGGTCATATTTCCAGCAACTGTCATGTCACTGCCCAAATCAAGATTTACTTTCCTTCTGGACCCTGACAGGGTTTTGCTCTCTGAAAGAAAAAGGAGAATTAAGGCTCTTTGTTTTTTTCTTATCTAAAGACTGCAAAGAATGATCACAGTACGGAGAACATAGCTGACGGGAGCAGGCCCAGCGCTCGGGCAAGGAGGAGGGAAGATGCGGCATCACTCAGCCATCCCTCTACAGGGCAGTAAAAGAAATCAGGTGTTTGAAGTAGAACTTCAACAGCCTAAGAAATCTTAGTTAGCTTTAGTTTTCATAGACTGTGTATAAAAGATTAAGCATTCAATTTTCAAAGTATAAAATTGGAGTATTGAATACATCTTTATAAAATATACCTGGGGTTGCACAGATATTTTTACATGAGCCCCTAAAAAGTCTGTATTATTGCATTTAAATCTTTAAGCCTGGAGTGGGGGGGCTGCCTGGGTGGCTCTGTCAGTTGGGTGTCTGACTTCAACTCAGGTCATGATCTCATGGTCCATGGGTTGGAGCACATTGGGCTCTGTGCTATCAGCTCAGAGACTGGAGCCTGCTTCAGACTCTGTGTCTCCCTCTCTCTGTTTCTCTCTTGCTCACACTTTGTCTGTCTCTCTCAAAAATAAATAAACATTAAACATCAAAAAACATAAAAAAATAAATCTTTAAGCTTGAGGGGTACCTGGGTGGCTCAGTTGGTTAAATGTCTGACTCTTGGTATTGGCTCACATCATGATCTTACAGTTTTGTGAGTTTAAGCTCTGTGTCTGGCTCTTCATTGGCAGCACAGAGCTGTTTGGGATTCTCTCTCTCCCTCTCTGTCTGCCACTTCCCTGCTTGCACTGTCTCTGGCTCTCACAAAATAAATAAAAAGCTTAAATAAATAAATCAAAGAAATATTTATGCATGCTTGTTAGATTCCTCGTGATGAAGAATCTGATACAAAAACCCATTAAATGTTCATTTTTGTTACATTGCACAGTAAACTATATATTCTCATTCCAGAAGGTGTATAAAATTATATTTTTACTATTTTGTCTGTCATATACTTTCCTAGGCTAAGAAATTCCCTCCAGGCATCATCATAGCTAGATTGCTAGCTAGCTAGACTTCGATACAGATAGATATATAGACAGCTAAAACAATGAACCTTATCAGACCCTCAGACTATAGATTTCTATACTAAAAATTAGTAATAGCAGGTGAGTAGGTTACATTACAAGAAAGCATTTTAACTAATCTTATTTTTTGCCCATGTGTTAAGAGTATTAAAAATGATTGTATTTGTCTAAGGCCTTCTATTTTCTTTCTTCTCATAGTATAGCATAAACTCCTATGTTTCCAAAGACTTGATGGTGGGCTTTTTGGCCAATTTGATTGTCAGTTAAATTCAAGTATTTAAATGGGTATATGCTGACGGAAGCTTGGCATGTTTAGATGTATTAGGGTATTTTCTTGTGGTGAACAGAAGTAGTTTCAGAATTTCTGGGTATTAAAACATGAATTTAATCTGATTAAAAATTATACATACATTGTGGAATATCCTAAAAATACAGAAAATATTAAGGAATTATCTTCTAATTGTACCACTGTGTGGATGATTCTTCAAGTACTATTTTTTGTTCATCCAACAAATACTTAGTTCATACCTAAAGTAGATCAGGATCTGTTAAGAAAATTGATATGCTAAGAAGGAAGGAAAGACAGTGCCTGCCTCCAAGAATTAATTGAGCACAGAGACAGCCAAGGACTCAAATAACTATGTGAGGCAGAGGGAAATTCATGAGGCTGAAAGTGGCAGACTGGGTGGGTAGAAATGGATCAATCATAGAAACATAGAATACCATGGAGAGTCAGGGAACCAAAACACTTTTCACTGAGACTTCTGGGTAGGTTTCATATAGGGAAAGACATTTGTATGAACTTGGAAGTCTAGATAGTATTTCAGGGGGTGAAGATGTGAGAAAAGGCGTTCTAGGCAGAGGGAATGCCCTGAGCAGAGACATAGAGGCAGAAGGATGCTCAGAGTTTAGGGAGAGAAATAACCAGGGAAGGTTGTTTAGGACCAAATCACACCACAATATGTATATTGAATTGTTTTTAAGCATACGAGGTGCCATCAAAGTATATTTGGTTTTATGGCTGGGAAGATTTATTTTTATTCATATATAAGTATGGATTAATTCTGACAATTCAAGATATTTGACTTTCACTATAGTAGTTTCTTAGCAACAGTAAAGGCAAGAAATCAAATTGCAAACAATAACTTTACTGCCCTTTAAATGCTATGAAATGATTTCTAATATCTGTATGTTTATACTTATATGTCAGTATCATTCTAGTATAATTATATCTGGGTCAGAAACTAGATTTAAATACAGGTGTCTTAGTGAATTTTTACATTATTGGGATGACAGTAGAGACTTTTAATAATGTGATTTCCGGCTACAGGTAGACAATGGCTTGTAAAAACAGAATTTTCTATCAATAATGAAGAGCCATGTGATCATTTATGAAACATAATCAGTCTTCTATGTAAATTCCCCAGGGGTTATTAGCAAGGGAATTATGATTATATTTTGAAGCAATATTCGTTTTGCAAAAACCAATTCTTTTCCTAATTACTTTTTGCTTTACTATAACATCAATGTGCTCTTTCAGTATCTTTTCGACTTTTATTTCAGCATTTTTATTTTTACACATATCACATAGTTCTTAAAATTAGCATTTCTATGAGTGGACATTTCTGATTTATTTGTGTTGATGAAAGAACTTTTTCTAATACTAATTAATATATCCCTTTGAGTAAATGGAACTTTGGCTGCAGGTCCAAATGGAAGTAAGTGCACATTTATTAGATGGATATATGAATGATGGAGCTTTGAGCAAACACTTACAAATGCATTTGTTTATGTCGAGCCTCTGCTTTAGGAAGAGAGACACAGTTAACAAGTGAGATTACTCACTACTGCCATTGTGAAAAATATTTCCTAATGAATCTGAAATCATTAGACTTCTGAATTGACTTATTTTCCTATGGGCAGGGCAGCAAGGCTGGTGGAAGACATAAGCATGAGATCATATCATGAATTCAGCTTCGGGTATGTTTGCGAGGGATCCATGGCTGTCAGCTGGTGGGCCTGCACAAGCATCTCTTTCAGAATTCTAGTTAAAGCACTAGCCCCAAGTTTGACCCAGGTGACCCAGGTAGCATGTCACCATGCTATTCTATTTGACAATTTATTCTAACTCAGAAAAGGATTCTTATGCATTCTCTCTCTCTCTTTTTTAAAGTTTATTTATTTATTTTGAGAGAGAGAGAGAAAGAGAGGGAGAGCATGCAGGAAGGGCAAAGAGAGGGAGACAGAGAATCCTAAGCAGGCTCCACACTGTCAGCACAGAGACTAATGTGTGGCTTGAACCCACGAACTGTGAGATCATAACCTGAGCTGAAATCGAGTTGGTTGCTCAACTGACTGAGCCACCCAGGTGCTCCCTTATCCTTTCTCTTGAGTAAAACCTTCTTGGATATTCAGAGGTCGAGATTTAGCCTGCCACGTTTTTTTCATCAAGTATTTATTAAATACCTATAATGGCTGAACCGCCCACTCGCATGCTTCTCCTATCTGCCTTGAGAATGCAAAAGGAAGGAAGAGAAACCACAGGTGATTAAAAGAGGGTGTTCCTGGACCTGGTGGGGAAAATAATTTAGAGATATGGATCTCATTAAGGGGAACAGTGACGAAGTCAGTACACGTGACTTTCTGGGATGTCATATTTTTAGTTTCAGTGTAACGATTTGCTGATCTTGAGACAAAAATATTGGAGGACCTTTCTTCCCTTTGATCATGCCTATACATTGCCACTGCTTGACCTAAGCCCTGATAGTAAATTTTTGCATAGCTTAGAACTTCTGTTCTTGATTGATATGTGGGCCTCCAGAAGTGTGTGTGTGTGTGTTTGTGTGTGTATGTGTGTGTGTGTGTGTGGGTAGTGAAATTACTTCTTTGTCAAGAATATTTTGAACTAGAATGAATCTCAAATCCATCGAAGCCAGTTGGAATAAGAACTCAAAGATCCGAATTTATCATTTGAAGTGATCCCTTAAACCTCAGAGCTGTGTGTGTCCATCTTCTCTCATGCAGATTAAGTGGCACAGAAAGCTGCAGAGAGAGATAAGAATGCAGCAGCTCGCTTTTGAGCCTTAGCTGCATCCCTGCCCTTGGGTCGGTAAGAAGACATGCCTGTATCCTGAGAGTTCTAATACAGCCCTTTAATGTCAGCTTAAGAGTTATATTCTGTTCAAAGAACAGATCCCTGCAGGCATGGCAGGTGGAGAGGGAAGGCAGTGAATATCATGTATAATATGGAGTCCTGCATTCCTAAAACTGAGTAAACTGTAGAGAGCTTCCCGGTCAGCCTCAGTTTGTAGGTGAGGACATTGAAGCCCAGAGAGAACCATATTTTGATTAGGTTAGGCCACTAATGAGTTGTTAGTGACAATCAGAACTGGAATCTTATTCTTTTAAATTGCCACGTATATGTCCTGTGACAAAGCTGTCCAAAAATGATATTGTAATGCTTGTACCTCTGTAGGCAGCTCCCTGACAAATACTGCACAGCTTGTTACATACATTCGTGTCTTATGCTTTATCCAAATACTTGTTTGCATTCTCTCTATCTTTCTTATATGAAATATGTATTGACTTGTAAGCACCATTTCTGTTTGTGTGAGTGGTTGATATCCTTTGGCCTCCTTTTAACTCATTCTGTGGATAGGAGATTCATGATCTCTTTCACTTCCTTGTACAAGGTGCTTAATCAGCTGATTTGCTCTAAGCTCTGCAGGGCCGTCATGGTTGCTCAGTCATCTTTCTCTTATTCCTGTGGAGAAATTTTTATTCTTCCTCAAGGTCCCGACACAATCCCTCTCTCAGTGTTTACAACTGAATTCCCTTCTGCACGCAAAAATTCTGAAGACACCAGGGGTTAAATTCCACATGCTTCCCTCACATGTCTTCCATTCTCTCTTGTAACTGTAGTCTTTCTTTTCAAATGCTAAAACGTGCCCCTGTGTCCCCTTCCTCCTGTACCCCTATGTCCTCCTCCATCAGAATCCATTGATCAGCCCCTTCCTGGTATCTTCACCCTTTCTCCCCTTACCGGTTCCTGTCTCCACATGAAAATATAGCCAAGGGTTCCCCATTCTATAGACCTGCTCTAAGCTTTCCCTTAAGTTGTATGTTACATTGACATTCTCCATTCATACTTCTACACTCACTGCGTTTATTTCCCTCCCTTGTATTCATTTCTTAAATGGTTCTGCTTGGGGTTTGTTCTAATCATCCTGCGCAAGTCTCTCTTAACTATTCCAGTGATTGTCCGGTTGTTGAATCTCATAGTCTTGTACTGCATTTCCTTTTAAAATTCCCTGTAGTTTTTGAAATTACTGGCTATCCCTTTCCTCCAATAGTTGACAACACCATTCTTCCTGGTCTTTCCTGGTAGTCTGACCTTGCCTTTTATATCTATTTAACCAACTGCTCTAGTTTCTTCTCATTAAATGTAGGCATTTCCCAAGGTTACCATCCTGACCTTTTTTTCCCTTCTGCACATGAGTCAGGCTAGTGTAAAGTTTAAAAGTGGGCTTGGGAATAGATGAAACTGGCCATTTATTTAGCAGTGTGTCGTTAGTTGTTACTTAATCTCTCTGACTTATCTTCACTTGTCTGTAAAATGGGGTGAAAAATAATTGCTCACATTTATTTTACACTTACCAGGTATGGAAACTGTGATAAACATTTTATATTCACTAAGTGTATATTGCTCTCATACACAGTTCACAGATAAGAACACTGAAGCCCAGAGAAGCTAAATAATTTGCCCCAAAGAATACAGATAGTAAGCAGCCAAGCAGGATTTGAATATAGAGAGTTTCAGCTCAGGTATTAATTTCTACATTATTCTCCTCAATAGTGATGTTCTTCACTCATAGAACTCACATGCAATTAAATAAAATAAAGCATGTAAAACTCTTAGCATAGTTACTGCTAAATTAAATGCCTAACTAATGTTAAAGAAAAACCTCTTAATAGTCTTCTTATTGTTAACAATTTTTCCTTGGGTATTTAGCAGCTGAGCACCCAAATATATATATCTCTAACCCATATTTGTCTCCAGAAATACCAAACTGTATTATGTCTTTACCCAGTTGCAAACCTGTATATAAAATCAGCATAGAGAAAATGGAACAGGTCACATTGCTTTTCTTCTCTTCAGCTTATGATCCTTATCTCAGTGAATGATACTCCCCTATTTCTAGGCCCTTGAGCATAAACCTTGGAGTCATCATTGTATGGTCACTTTGTATGTCAGTGTCAACATTCAGTATGCAGACAGCCCCTGCTTACCGTAATTCAGGACTATTTTTTAATATCTCCATTTTCTACTAGTTTTGTTTTCTATAATGAAAGGTTAAGCATACTACCTAAATTGTTATCATGTCTTCCTAAAGTATACTTGCCTTTTTAAAAAATGTTTTTATTTTTGAGAGAGATAGAGAGGCCAGAGTGTGAGCAGGAGAGGGGCAGAGAGAGAGGGGGTCTCAGAATCCGAAGCAACCTTGCCTTACTACAGTATGTTGTACCTGACAACCAGAGTTATGTTTTCAAATCTTTGGGAGTAAACATTTTATTTTTTTTAAATTTAATATTTATTTATTTTTGAAAGAGGAGAGAGAGAGCGAGAGAGAGAGAGAGAGAGAGCGAGAGAGAGAGAGAGAATGAGCAAGGGATGGGCAGAGAGAGGGAGACACAGAATCCCCAAGCTCTGAGCTGTCAGCACAGAGACTGACATGGGGCTCAAACTCACAAACCATGAGATCATAACCTGAGCTGAAGTCGGATACTTAACCAACTGAGCTACCCAGGTGTCCCAAGGGTAGTAAACATTTAAAAAACTTACAGTTTTTTTTTGTTTAAACCAAACCCTAAGTGACAGCTGAATATGTAATGAGATATGGAGCAGAGCTATTCCAATTCAGTTGGAGACATGGAATTTGGAAGCAAGTGCTCCCTTATTTTCTTCTGCTCTTGTTTTCTCTGGATGGCTCCTGAGTGGTCACTGAGTGGCATAACCCGAGAGAATGGCTGGAAAAGTTTTGTTTTAAAACAGACTCAACCATAACATTAATAATGCATGAATCCTTTGCTAACATGGCATTCATTCAATACCCTTCACAGTTTTGCCTGAAGTGTATTGTCAGTCTTATCCACTGCCAGTTATACCTCATACGCACATTTGCTATTTAACATTCTTTAATCATCCAATATCTGCTGACATCTCCATTCCTTTGCTTTTTGGTCTGGACTTTCTGAAATTCTCTCTTCTTTATCTGTCTCATTTGATGTAATTTATTCTTAGAGACTTGGCTTAAATGTCACCTCCTTTATATAATCTTTATAGAATATCAGAGTCAAATTTTAACTCTCCTTTGCTCTCTATAATTTGGGGATTGGCTTATACTAAAGATTGAATTGCTATCTTATTTTGAGTTATTTGTGTATATATCTATTTCTTCCTCTTCCATATCAATATATCCTGAAGCTCCTGTGGTTCAGGGAGTATATCGCTTTTTTTTCTCTTTTTTTCTCTTCTCTTCTCTTCTCTTCTCCTCTCTTCTCTTCTCTTCTCTTCTCTTCTCTTCTCCTCTCCTCTCCTCTCCTCTCCTCTCCTCTCCTCTCCTCTCTTCTCCTCTCTTCTCTTCTCTTCTCTTCTCTTCTCTTCTCTTCTCTTCTCTTCTCTTCTCTTCTCCTCTCCTCTCCTCTCCTCTCCTCTCTTCTCTTCTCTTCTTTCTTCTTTTCTTTTTGTTATGCCTTCAACACTTACCTAACGTCCAAAGACTTGGGCTATAGTTGTTTACTGAGCATCCTTCCATGCTCAGCATAATCATTCATAGGGGGCGCCCGAGTTTCTCAGTTGGCTGAGTGTCTGACTTTGATTTCAACTCAGGTGATGATCTCACAATTCATGGGATCCAGCCTGTGTCAGGCTCTGTGCTGATAGCCCAAAGCCTGCTTGGGATCTCTCTCTCCCTCTCTCTCTGCCCCTCCCCTGCTCATGCTTTCTCTCTTGCAAAATAAATAAGCCGAGAGAGAGAGAGAGAGAGAGAGAGAGAGAGAGAGAGAGAGAGAGAGAGAAAGACTTGAATCATCCATTTCCTTTATGTAGTTTTCCCTGACCACACAGAAGGATGTATCCCTTCTGCAAATACCTACAGCTCCACTGTCTCTGCTTTATCTTTTTAATCTACTTCTAATGCCTTTTGGGGGGGTGTTTACATATATGTGCATTATTTTCCCCAACTAGAATCTAAATCCTTTTAGAATAAAGACCATAGGGGTACCTGAGTGGCTCAGTCAATTAAATGTGTGTCTAACTCTTGATCAGGTTATGATCTCACAGTTTGTGAGTTGAAGGCTCACATCAGCCTCTATGGTGGCATTGCAGAGCATGCTTGGGATTCTCTCTCTCCCTCTCTCTCTCTCTCTGCCCCTTCCCCACTTGTGTATGTGTTCTCTCCCTCCTCTCTCTCTCACTCAAATAAGTAAATACTAAAAAATTTTAAATAAAGACAATAAATTTATATTATTTTGTATCTCTCATTGAATGAAGTTCACAGTTAGAACCTATGCCTTTCCCTCTTTGCCGTTATGTTCCCTTTTCTAAAATGAGGTCCTAGCATGGTGACAAACTTATATTTAAGTGGGTGAATCTCCAATCCCACATGATTTTCTGCTACTAAAAAATCCATCATGAATTTATCAAATTGAACACCCAAAAAACAAATAATATGGTTAAAAAATGGGCAGAAGACATGAATAGATATTTTTCCAAAGAAGACATCCAGATGACCAATAGACACATGAAAAGAAGTTCAACATCACTCATCATCAGAGATATACAAATCCAAACCATGATGAAATACTATCTCACACCTATTAGAATGGCTAAAATTAACAACACAGGGAACAACAGATGTTGCCAAGGATGTGGGGAAAGGGGAATTCTCTTGCCCTTTTGGTAAGAATGCAAACTGGTATAGTCACTAAAGAAGCAGAATGGAGGTTCCTCAAAAGTGACCCAGCAATTGCACTACTAGGTATGTACCTACAGGCTACAAAAATACTGATTCAAATGGGCACATGCAATATTTATAGCAGCATTATCAACAGTAGACAAATTATAGAAAGAGCTCAAATGTCCGTTAACTTATGCATGTATAAAGAAGATGTGTGTGTGTGTGTGTGTGTGTGTGTGTATGTGTATACTTACAGATATAGTGGAATATTGCTCAGCCATCAAAAAGAAAATATTGTCATTTACAACCATGTGGGTGGACCTAGAGTATATTATTTTAAATGAAATAAGTTAGTCAGAGAAAGACAAATACCATATGATATCACTGACATGTAGAATTTAAGAGACAAAACGGATGAACATAGGGGAAGGGGACAAAAAGAGAGAGAAGCAAACCATAAGAAGCTTTTAACTAGAGAGAACAAACTGAAGGTTGATGGAGGGAAGTAGGCGGGGGAAATGGACTAGATGGGTGTTGGGAATTAAGGAGGGCACTTACGTTGAGCACTGAGTGTTGTATGTAAGTGGTGAATCACTAAATTCTGTGACTGAAACTAGTATTACACTATATGTTAACTAGCTAGAATTTAGATAAAAGTTTGAAAAAAAATTTCTTTCCATCAAGAAAAATATTATTAAAGATTAACATATTGTTCCCTCCTCCAACACCCCTCCTCCGCCACTTCAAGGAGGAATTTTGTGTGTCTGGCCATTGGAGTTCCAAATAACAAATTCAGCACTATCACAAGAGGACAGCTCAAAGCAGGATTCTGACTGTCCCTAAATGCAGTACTGGGTTGTGGGTCTCTCTAAAGAATTTGTTTGCAATTCTCAAATGTCGCCTTAGAGGGCATTCCCAAATTATATGCCATAGATACTGTGCTAAAAGATTTTCACAAATACATTTTTTAAGCATTATGCTAAACAAAGATAAAACTATTATGTTACTGTGGTACATCTTAGACTAACTAACATTAGACCAATGCACACTGAATATACCAATGGGAAAAATATGCAACATTTTCTAAAAGTATTTGACCATGGAAAGCTCTTCTTCAGAACTTTTCTCATGTACTGGAATCAAGAAGAATGCTTTTTGGGAAGCACTGCAGCAATAATTCAGTCCTGTACTATGTCACTGATTTTAGCAGCTAGATGAGCTCATTTATTTTTTTTCTGTGTCTGTGTGTGTGTGCATGTGCATGTGTGTATGAGGGGGTGGAGGTCCAGAGAAAATATAGTTCACTTTTTAAAGATCATTAGGCTATCTAGCAGCATAATTATGCTTAGAACACCTGCATTATTCTATTGTTCACGTCACTTTGTTACCTGTACCCCTCAATAGGTTCCCACTGCCTGATTCCATATCTGGTTCTTCTGCTTCCCTGAGGCAGACTCAGTGAGGTTCTCTCTTTGCTCATGGTAGATGCATGTTAAATTTTTATCGTTCTTTTGTTTGGGATTAATGGGTTACTTCTCCTTGACATTACAAGTACATCAAAATATGCTTCTTTTCATACTGCAAAAGTACACCTACACAAATAAATTCCTGGAAAGGCATAAGACCCTGAAGCAAACTAAACTTCAGTAGCAGACTTAGGTTATGTATTTATTACAGAATGATTGTTTTATACCCTTGGGTTAACTATCAGCTTTCTGGAAATTTTCATAAAGCAGCAGAATCTACATATTTGTCCCAAGGTTTAGCCAACCCCCAAACAACTTAGGTTAATAGGTATACTCTGCAATAAAGTCAATACATACACATTGGCTTTTCCTATGTTTTGCTCTTAGTTTAAAGAATTTGGGTCTTTATTTAAATCAGTCTTAAGATCCTTTTCAATGATAAATCTTTATTATCCTTTAGTCATTTTTTTTTTTTTTCTGTAGGAGGGAATAATCATGGAGAGGGGATATTTGAAGAAACACTTGTTTTGCTCCCCACCAGCACTCCCGCACCAGACACACATTCAAAAAAAAAAAGGGGGAGGGAGCTAAAGCTAATTTAATTGGGTACATCCTTATGTACTTTGGAAAGCATTTTTTAGCCACCACAGTGATTTCACTGTAAAGGCAATGTGGATGTTGGATTACCTATTATTTCTTGTCCCTTTTGAACTCAGTGTGTCCAGGTACATTGAATAGATGGGTTTCCAATTTCTATGAAATGAACCCATGGGACAGGCTTTCCAATTTGAGGAAGACATAAAATATTTTCCACCTACTCTGATTGTGACTGGTGGGTGAGTCATAGCTCATTGCCTCTCATGTGGGACAAAATAGGCCATCCAGATTGGCCTCAGGTCTCTGTTGCAGGCTTTGGAGCCCTATGTCATAGTCGTTGGGTATCCATTAATAAAAGTGATATTTGATTTCCATTTTGTTCCTAGTGCCTTTTATCTACTGATTAAATGCCAGAGGTCAAGAGAATGATTAATTGCCTCTTGGACCACCAAAAGTACTGTATTTATAGACAGTTCAGGATCTGAGTGAATGTTGAGAGGGGACTGACTGATACAGATTTTATGGGACTTCAAACATCTATTTGGGGGGTGTTCCTTTTAGAAAAAAAGACAAAATGAGATATAAAAGTAAATATTAATTTAGACTGAAAAATATACATATGAAAATTTTCAGCACATGAAAACTTTTTAAAGTTGAGAACTATCATAGTTTTTATTAACTACTTTTCTTATGTCTATAATATTTTTTCTGTGTTTATTTGATTAAGCTGTATTTGATTATATTTTTGTATGATGGTATTTTATAATATTATCTATAGAGAGAATAAAAAGATTATTCAGCTTTTTGTCTATCCTGGTTAACTGAATTAAAAAACATTGATCAATATAATTTTATTAATGGTATTTACATTTTGGGGGTCATTAAATGTAAGAAAATCCCTATCATCTTTTGTATTAAGTTATAGGATTTGGAAGAATTTTCAGCTCTGTTCCTTTTAAACTTTGTCTCTTTTCTATTACCCACTTAATTCTAGTGCTAGGTACTATAGGACCTATTCCTATCAGCCTTCAACCTCTGCCCTGTACCTTTATGTCAAGATATAAGGTCATTTGCCACAGTTGGTGGCAGTAGTGTCCCTGGAAGACATCCCTATATAAAATGACTATCAAAAACTTAACTATGCATGGAAATAGTTGTGAGCCACATCAGTGTATTTCTTTAAAACCAAACTGAATATATCTCAAGTTCAGTTTTCCTTTTAGCTAGGTTCTCTGTACCTTTTGGTTAGCTACTCTGTGCCTGACAAGAGGGGCGTGTGACAGATAAAGTGGAAAGTCAATGGTCTTAACTGTCTGCTACTAAAATACATTTATCTTGCAAATTTCATAAAATTGCATCTGATTGAAATATACTACTTGCCTCTTCTAGAACCTCAAGGGGACTTCACCAGTGAGAGGCTTGCAAGATTAAACTTCATACTAAATCTGCTTCCGAGCAGAAAGTTTTGTCATTGCAGAAACCAAAAAACCTGTGAGGGCATTATATTTGTAACTCGAGAAATGAGTCAAGTTTTTAACTGAAGAAGAGCTTTGGTACCTATTTTTAAAGCAGAAATGCTCTCTAATGATTTCCTCCTATGGAAAGACAATTTAAGATGGAAATTGTTTCCTGGAGCTTTAAATGCATAGAATAACCACAATTACTTTGATCATTTGCATATATGCCAGCACTTACCATATATGATCACGAATCTCACAAGAGCCCTGTGAAACTGGGAGAACAAAGACTCGTGGCAGAAGTTTTCCCAGGTGTCATCTTTGCTCTCTAAAGTCTCCTGTAGGAAAGAGAAATTCACAGAATGAGGCTCATGCTTTTACAGACTTAGTTCATTTGAATTTCAAAGGTATCCAAAAGCTAGATAGATAAATCCATTTCTAGAGATTAAACCGTGATTCAGAATAAAGCAAACTCTCAGATGTGTTAAAATTTTAACAGGTATTAGAGTTGAGATACAGTTCTGTTTTTTTTTAATGTAAACCAGACTAGATGTCATGGGTTTGTAGTGTGTGATTAATATTGCATATGTTTGTGCTTTTCTGCATCTTTGCAGAAACGTGTAAGGAGAGTCAAAACCTACCATTAGCCTAACTACCAGCCCTTGTTCTTAGATGAGCAGCCTCTTCAGGTATTTCAGAGTGTAGTTTCATCCCTTTAAAATCCTGCTCAATGCCTTCACATGATTTTCAATTTAAATTTGGTGTATTTTTGCCTCCGTATGTCTAAATAAAATATGAATTTCAACTATATGAACTGCCTTCTTCTTAACCCAGTAACTTTGTTCATCACACAAAAGAATCATAGGATCAGGAAGCCAATATCTGCTTCTCTCATCATGAGGTAAGTGAAAATATACTGATCTCTCAGTTTTCCTGCCAGGCCTTTCAGAAATGAATAATTCCTCGAACATGTTTAAAAATGAGTAAAAACGATGCACCCTGAAGAAGCCAGACTTAATGGTTAGGCGGTTTTGATGATAAACTGTGGAGTCATTGCCTGTTACCTTACTTTAACAAACTACAGACTTGGAATCTTAACGGTCTCCTAGCCAGAAGGATCATTACAAATCTCAGGTGTTACACTTCCCTGTCATATGCTCTGAGCTGGATGTGTTTTTATTGGGGGAAGAGAAAGGTTAGTAAAATGATAACTAGATTTCTGCACTTTTCTGGTTATTTTTCTTATTCTCAGCTTAATGTTTTTCCTCATATATGCTCCAAAAGATTGTTGAAAACTGTGTTTGTCAAATGAGTAAACTTGATGTCACAAGAAGCATTTACCTAACTAGGTTTTTGCTCTGAAGGTGGTGACACCATTTCACAAAGAAATCAAGTGCATGGACTTCGTCATAGTATGTGCTCATGTTGAGGAGCCCTTTGCAGATTTGTGGCCATGTTTCGGATGATTAAGATTGCCAGATATTAAAGGCATTACTGACTGGTACTTGAGTAATGCTAGAACTATCTGTCTGAATGAGAAATATTCCTCGCATTCCTGGAGGATCTTTCTCTTTCATGACGAGGTTTTCTATGCACTGTTCCTTCTTCCAGGAATGCTCTTGGATCTTCAAATGTATTGGAGCAAAGCCCATTCATCCACTAGGACTAAGCTTCAGTATCACTGCCCCCTTTACAGCCTTGTCTGACACTGGCTTCTTCCAGGAATGGTTTCTCTTGTAGGACATAAAACTTGTCTATTTAAAAAAGTACCATCAGTATACCTTCCTTCTTCGCTGAAGAGTGAGATCTTTGAGGGAAGAAGCCGTATTTTATTCATTTTCACATCTCTGCCTGTTGGCAAAATGCCTATCATAGACAGTCCCTCAATCTAAACCCATTAATTGAACCATTCATTTATGCAACAAACGTGACTTAAGAAATGTCATTGGAAGCAAATAAACTTCATTGACAACTCCCTCAAAGAGTTAGTGTATTGGATTTAGGGTCTATCGTTACTCATTAAGCAAGCTGAGATCTGCCTTAATCAAAGGTCTCCTTTGGCTGCTTAACTTAAAAGCTGCTGCTTTCTACCCACACAGCTGCCTGTGCCCATGGCAACTGAAATGCATGAATACGAGTTCTGAAATATAATCTTTCTAGAAAGTCAGGGCTCCTACTAAAGCTGTAGCTGATATCCACACCCTTCCTACACAGGTGTTATCACAAGCCTGCATGGATGACTATTTCAGCTAGGCAGTAGTGACTTCTTATGACGAAGTATCTCCAAAACAGTTTCCTCTTAGAGCATAGTGAGCTGTTGATCTAGTGTGGGGCGAACATAGGATCGCATCAGTTCATGAGAGGGTTACCCACCATGAATGTACAGCCTGTAACATTTTACTCTTGTGTCAGGCAGCATCACAGTTTTCCTGCCCTATACTAACAGAGGCAGCATCTCCGTCCATGCTTTCTGTGGATGTCTGAGACAGGAACGTGTACGTCCTATGCTATTTGGTAACGAAATTCTGTGTGGGAATGTCTCTTCGGTGGAGCTGCAGACACAAGAGATGGAAAATGCCACTGGAGATGGAAAATCATTGAATGGACACAATTAGGAATATTTTATTAGATCTTTAGGTCTAAAACATTGGGCAGGTGAGTTTCAACTCACCCTTAACCTCAGGATTTCCTTTTTAATGGGAACTAGGAACTAGAGAGAATTGTATAGATTTGTGATATTTATTACATTGTCATGATGGTTAATATGTAAACATCTTGTTCTCCAGAGAGGTTAGGGGTAAAATCCTTGCAATGTGAAGAGAATTTAAGACGCGGTGAGGAAGTGGCGAGCTGAGGAGAATGTGAATATCCTTCAGCCTCTTGCAGTGAAAGAGTAAACCAGCCTAAGTAGGTGGTGGAAGCTGTAAAGATGTAGTTTGCTGAGTTCATGAGGCCTTAAACCTTTACTTTTGTATCATGGAGTGGAAGACCATGGGTCCTAGGAAAGGAATTAGGGTGGCCCGGGAGGCCAGGGGTGCCTAAAAGACTCATAGCAGTGGCATAAATCATCCTACTAACTGGAGGAAAACTGGCTCAATGCTTTGATGACTCATCAGCTGAACCAGCGCATACTGAGTATGCGCCTATATTGATGTACTACAAAATAGCACCGCGGAGTGGCTTAGAATGACAGAAATTCATCATGTCACCATTCTAGAGGCCAGAAGTTCAAACTAAGGTGTCATCAAGGCGGCTCTCCCTCTGACATATGAGGAAAGAGATCTGTTCCAGGCCCCTCCCCCAGCTTCTGGTGGCTTGTTGGCTTGTGGTAGCATCACTGCCATCTCGCATGGTGCTCTCCCTGTGTGTGTGTGTTTGTCTATGTGGTGTTTTTCTTACAGGAATACCAATCTTCCTGTTTCAGGGGTCTACCTTACTTCAGTATAACCTCATCTTCACAAAGCCAACTACATCTGCAACGACTCTATTTCAAAATAAGTTCCTGTTCTGAGATACTGGGGAGTTAGAGCTTCGACCCATGAATTTAGAGGGGACATAATTCAGCCCTACCCATGAAATATTTTGAGCATATTGCCTGGCATACATACTCAGGAGTTTCTCTACAGTAGATAAACTTAAGCATGAATGGCTGGGTCAGTCACAAAGAATACAAAAAGAACTTGGGAGTTGGTTTGAAGCTTAAATGCAGTGATGGGAACAAACTGTCAAGAGGTCTGTGTGTTCATTTCCTGACACTGAGCAGCTGCCGTGTAAGTGGGTGCTGGAGCAGCGCCTGGTCTTTGCTGAAAAAGTCCACTGGAGAAAAGGATGAGAAAGGCCACATCTAAAGAGGAATCCCCATAATATGTTGAGGGCTAGATAATTTACAAGGTAACATTTGGCATCTGACCGGTCACCAAAGAGTGTTTGTGTTTTTAGCAAGAGTTTATCGAGGGTGGTTCTCCTTCAGAAAACAGAGTCAAGCTTTGTGCTTTTCTTCCTTTTTACCCCCTTACTTTGGATGTCTTTCTTGATGGCTTTCTATTCTGAGGTGTCTCCAATTATCTCAGTGGATTTCAGAAAATTATTTTTAAAAACGCAAAACACACCAATTTTTAAGGGAAGGAAACAGCAGAAAAAATGCTTACTCAGTGAGTTCTTAAGCAGGGTGTTGCCTAGACTATCCTCACATCATCCCTTAAGAGAAGATGGTTTTAGGAGAGTCTGCGTGGCTCACTTAGTTAAGCGTCTGACTTTGGCTCAGGTCATGCTCTCATGGTTCGTAGGTTCAAGCCCAATGTTGGGCTCTGTGTTGACAGCTAGCTCAGAACCTGAGCCTGCTTCAGACTCTGTGTCTCTGTCTCTCTCTCCTCCTCCCCTGCTCATGCTCTCTCTCACTCTTATTCTCAAAAATAAATAAACATAAAAATATTTTTTTGAAAAAGAGAAGATGGTTTTATCCCCCTAATTTCTAAAAAGGAGGATAAACTAAACCTATAGAGATAAAATAATTTTCCTGAAAACAAAGAGTAAGTAACTGAGATTTTAATTGTATTATTTTCCACCCAAACTGAACAATTACATCATACTGACTCCTTAATATGTTTGTATTTGACAGGCTCCTTGGTTGGTTAGGTGGAAGGTAATAGTTAGTAGTGTTATGATTAATACACATGCTAACATATCATAGGAAGAAAATGTATAAAAGAGAGTCAAGTCTATATTAAGAGTCTACTGTGCAATATGTGCTGTAATCTGTCATTGCTTTGGGTGTCCCTGAACACCTGTTCTTCACTATTGTTGATCCAATATCATGAAGAGGAAACTAGAGTTACAGAGACACACTGACTTGCTCAGTATCATGTTACAAAATATAGTAGAGATGTGACTTGAACCACAACCATTTCATATGAAATTCCATACTTGTTCCTTTGTTTTCATTTCCTCCTGTTCATAATTTATTAGAACATACATGTGATGGAACTAGCACTATTCATTATTTTGATACACTACATAGAGTAAATGCAAAATAAATCTCTGTTTCGAGGTTGAATGAAAACAGTTTGCCTGTTTTGCTAGGAGACCAGTTTAAGATTAGAATGGAGGAGTCCAGAAGACAATATCTTAGCTGTGGTTTGTAGTTTATGGTAACATTAAATTTATGCTACCCATAATCAATTGCGTATCCTATTTCAGAAAAATATCCCCAGATCTCCAAAGTCAGATCCTCTGCTTTCAAGGTTGAAAGCATATTATTTTATAGCAATTTTCCCTGTTTCATCATAGACGGATGCCTTATCACACAGCGTAGACATGAGGGACCACAGAGTGAATGTAGAGGAGAGTCAGTCTGGGGAGATTTGACTTCTTGCTTTTACCTGGGTAGTAAGTGAATTCTGTTCTTTTTGAGTATTGTGTTTCATGGTCTCTGCTCACCTATAAGAACTTTACTGTAACTTGGGGCACCTGGGTGTCTCAGTTGGTTAAGCACCAACTTCAGCTCAGGTCATGATATCATGGTGTGTGAGTTTGAACCCCACATCAGGCTCTGTGCTGACAGCTCAGAGCCTGGAGCCTGCTTCAGATTCTGTGTCTCCCTCTCTCTCTGCCCCTTCCCCACTCACACTCTTTCTCAAAGATAAATGAATATTAAAAGTTTTTAAAAAAAGACTAAAAAGAAAAGAACTTTACTGTAACTTTGTATGAGAGCCTTACTATGATCAACCTACAGATTTTAACTCCTTCTTTACTTGCCATACCCCAGCTTAATTTAGCTTTGCTCAGTGTCTTCTTAAGAAAGCAAAAGTGGTCTCTGGATTGGGGTAGGTGAGAGGAAGGAAGCTCCTAGGGGGGTTAGAGTATCTGCCCCTTTAATCCTAATTTATAGTAAAGTGGTATCTCAGGCACTTAACTTTCCCTTTTACTTATTTCCCCCCAACTTCTATTTTAAATAGGTAATCCATACAATAAAAAATTATCTAGTGAAAAGTAACCTTCTTTATCATTCGTTTTCCTCAGACTTTGGTTCCGTCTTGCCAAATAAAAACTGTTAGTAGTTTTTGGTAACCAGTTACCAGGGATTATTTCACAGAGGCTAAGGAAGGGTCTTATGAGTGTCTTCCCAGGGCTAAGTCCTAAAGAATGAGCCAATTTCCCCCATGCAGACAAGAGAGGGGGCCATATTATAGGCTGGAAATAGCATGTGAAAAAATATTGAAATGTGAAATAGTATAGTTACTTATCAGCAGATCTACTGCTTCCATATCCCTTCCTTGAGGTTCATCCTTTCCTATCCTCTCTAGAATAATTTTACCTGTTCTCAAACTTCATGTAAATGGAATCATTCAGTTACATGTATTCTTTTGTTTGTCACTGAGTTCACTCAACATTTTGTCTGTGAGATTTCTTTGTGTTGTTGTGTCGGAGTGTTCGTGTATCTCAATGTAATGTCATAGCCTAGTGTATGACTGTACAAAATTGTATTCATTCATGTTCTTAGCATTGGGCGTTTCCTCCTCTACTAGAGTATTCATCTCCTTGCCCTATATTAATGAGTTCACATTTGTTTCTCTCACAGGTCTTACATAATTCCCAAGCGTCCACTTCTTGCCAGAAGTGAACAAGATGGGAGTTGGATACTGGGAACCTGGGCGGCAGCACCTCAGTGCTATTGCTCATTCCTTTGGCCTAGATGCCTGTGATGGTACAGAAAATGCAGTTTAAGCTCATGTTCCCACTGTTAACACCTACCTACCTATTCATATTGCCAGTAACCAGATAATTTCATACAGCAAGTAAACACATAAGTTTAGTGGCTTTAAGAATTTCATTCCGGAGATCCAGGTAACTTATAGTTCTGCCAAAATTCTGGATAAAAGGTTGACTTCTACGTGATTCTGCTAAAATCCTCAGGGCAGTGGTATTGCTTGTACCCACTTGCACCAGCACTTGTGCCTGTCTTCTCCCAGGAGAAATAGATTCTTGAAGTCTGTGTGAACTATATAGTAATTGGGAGCAACATCTTTTCAGTCTCAGTGAAGGCCTTCATTAGAGATCAGGAATTATTATATAAGATCAATGTTCAAATCACTCTCCTACAACTCGACGTAAAAGTACCAAATACTTCTGCAAAGTATTTGTGGTGAGAATTGTTAATAAGGAAATCACGGCTGGGAAGGTTGGGTTCTGCCCCTCAGGCCTTCTGATGGTGGTGATGGAGGCTGCCATCCGATGACCTGTCACTGAAAAAGCTGAGTCTGCAGAGACCTCTGCTTAAAGCATTTCCTGAGTCGTACCCTCCTGGAAAAATCCAGAAGCCTTTTCATAGATCTATTCTCTGAAATGTTTTACAGCCCCCTGGACAAGTCAGACTCCTTCCTCACTTTCTGTAACAGCAGATGAGGGAATAAAAGCACCTACAGCTAGCTTTCCAGCATGATAAAATATCTGGAGACACAAACACCAAGGAGTTTATGCAAATGAAACCACCAAATATTGAAGTACAAAGTGAGCTGATGTGTTATAAGAACTCAAAAGGTCATCTAGATGGTTTAAGAATAGATCATGGAATTTAAATTGGGTATCCATGGAATTCAATTAAATCTGGCAAATATTGACTCAGTGGCTAGTCCCACTGGGCAGGGAGGATGTATGGGACTGGCAAGGTAGGATGAGAGGGGAATAAGATAAGCCTTACCTTCAGGAGACTCTCAGCCTAGGGCTGAGTGTGAGGGGAGACAAGAATGATGGTGATAAAATGTGGGTGCAGAGAGCCATAATGATGGAGTGCCCAGGTTGTGGTGTCAGGCTGCTGCCTGGCTCTGAAGCCAGCCTCCAGCACTTGGAATGGAGTGAGCCTGGGCAGAGTGCATCTCTAAGCACTAAGTGTCATCTTTGGTAAACTTGGGTTTCATGACCTTATCTACTTCATAATGTTATTTTGAAAGTTAAATCCAATAACCTGTCTACAGCACTTAGTCCAGCACTCGCCGTGTAGCCCTTAACAGGCAGTAGTAGCTATGAAATGTTAGGAAGAAGTACAGGCAAGTAGGAGAGCTGTGCCCCAATGGAGAGTTTAGAAAAGACATGAAAAAATAAGTAATATTCGGAAAAGAGGGGCAGGATATCAACTGATGGAAACTGGAGAGAGAAGCACTTGGCTGTGTTTACAGCAGTTGCGTGTTAGGCTACATAGTCCCTGATGTAGGTGTCCATGACCGTCACATTCATCAACATCTCCCAACACCTGAAAGTTACTTATTTGGATGAAAGAATAAATGAATTCATGAGTGATTGGATAAGAGGGACACCATGAGCTGGGGGTGCGGAAGGTACCAAGTACAGGTGATTCCATCAGCGAACCCCTCACAGGTGAGCCTGGAGTCCTGGGAGGTTGGTGGGTCCAGATCACGCAGAAGGTTGAGTACAGGGCAAAGAATCATGTCCACAGGCAGTGAAATCATTGTGCTCGTATTTTTGTTCCTTTTAATTTTGAGGGAAATAAAAATAAAAGCCAAGCTGTACTGCAGAGTCAGCTGAAATATTATGAACTTTTCTTTCATTTTCCTGCCATCAGTTATGTGCAAATTAGATACTCTCTTCCACTTACAAATTGCTTAAATCTAAGTTTGTGCTGCTAATGATACCAATGGCTTTTTAACTTGCTCTTGGAGCTAACTAGGAGGCTGATAGATTCTGTGAGCGTTATTTTCTACAGCAGGCAAAGTCTGCAGCAACCAAGCCTAAAATGATTCTTAGACTAAAATACTGTATGGCTTTACTGGCCCCAGATACTAAAATATCAGGATTCTTTATAAGTCCTCGTTCTCTCTCTTCAAACATGTCATGAGCTTCTTGTGAGTTTGGACAGTTCAAGAAAATATGATGGCCATTTCCCAGTCTTTGTTTTGTCAGCCTTCAGCTTGTCACATTTATGAAGGCTTTTATAAGCACTTTCCAAATATAGCATATCTTTCAGCTCTCAGGACAACTTTGTTCAGCGGGGTTGATCATCATGACATAGGAGGATCTGGGGCTCACTCGTGACATCCGATGCCCCGGCCCAAGCACTGGAACCCCAAGACCAGGGCCTCTATGGAGTGTCAGTGTTTTCTTCTGAACCCTCCAGGATTCTTCCTGCAGTTACTACATATACACACCATGCTTTATCTCCAAGCCACGAAATGGTTTTTTGCTTGTAGAGTGCCTCCTGAATGGCTGCTTTCTAGAACTATTCTTATCTTGATTTCTTTTAATTTTTAAATCCAGTTGTCATTCTTTATTCAGAAAAACAACAGAGAAAATCATATAGTAATAAATTTGGCTTTCTTTTAGAAAATCTCTTGATCTGATCATAGTAGCTGGCCTATACTGAGTAAGATTCTATTGTAGACTTCAAAAGACATTTGTCTATATTTTTGTGGGGGAGGATTAGGAGAAATAAAGTGGTCACATGCCTGGTACCCCATTAACAAGTATGTTCCTACCTGAAGCCAAAAGAGGGGCAGTGAGTAGACAAAAGTGCATGGGCTTGGGGGAGAACTGGTTCAGCTACTTTCAAGCTGTTAAAACTTGACCTTGACCTTGACTTCCTTTGTTAAGTGTTTTAGTAACAGTTATATGATATTTGTTCATTTCAATCATTGATGAATCAAAGATTTTCATTGGATACCTCTTTTGAGGCAGGGATGATGCTAGTTGCTAGGCATAGAACCATAGATAAAAATAAAGCAGATATGATCATTATCTTAATGGACTTTGAATCTAGTGTCTAATATCTTCTTAGTCTAAAACCTTCTTAGGAAGATATTATACAGCTAAATATACAACCACATAAGTAAATTTGTGATAAATACTATTGAGAAATAATACAAGATGTTTGGGGAGGGTGCTAGTACAGTTGAGCGGAGTCAAGAAACCCTAAAGTTGAGACAAACATGATAAATAGGATGAGTTGCCTTATAGGATTATTGTGAGGATCATAAGTTATGCTCATTTAAGTGCCTAACACAGCCTAGCATCATAATCAGCAATTGTTTCAAGGAGAACAGTAATATTGGGCTAGGTGACCGCCTGCTTCAGATATTTTGAGACACTCCATGGAGAACTTCCCCACCGTTCTTCCTTTTCTGAGCTCTGATTTCTTTGTAAAGTCCAAAGTTCTGTTTTCCAGGATGGCAACTCCTCGGGGATTTATTCTAAATTACTTTAAGTTCATGTTGTTACTGACTGATGTCAAATCAGCCTGGAGAGTTACCCATAGGAATGAGATATTCCAGTCCACGCTAAGTTACTAATAATTGATAAAACATTCTATCCCAAGAGCAGCTTTTATTAAAGAGGAGAAGACACAAGAGTGATCAGTGAGAATGGGAGATGGTCTGTGTATTGTGAGTGTGTTGGGGAGGGAATGTCAGAGAGGCTGGGAGCTTTAATACTGAAGTTAATAGCAAAAGGCCAGATGTTTGAAAACATGCTAGCTTTCTGAGGAATTCTATCTAGTAAACCTGTAAGATACCTATTTTCTAATGACAAAAGTGTTCCTTGCCACAGTCACAATCCATAAAATCTTTTAATTAATTATAGTAATGTTAACAGTCCCTCGTGCTCCCTTGGGGATTCTCACAGTGTTCTTCCAAGGCCATGATCTCCTTTCATTGTCTCTCCAGGTCTGGACATGGCTGACTATGCTGCCTGTTCAGTAGAAGAAGATTGTTTCTATACTGCTGGCGCCTTCCAGGATCCTCTAAAAATTGAGGCAAAACTATGCCCATCTTTCCATTAGCCATCCAGGTGCTTTTGAGCACCTGTTAATTCTTGGTCCTAAATTCATAAAGAATGAATCAAAAATAGTTTTTACCCTCAAGGAGTTTAAAATCTAGTGTATTGATGAAGCAAAGTAGCAGGAGCTGTGAAGGCACAGATGGAGGAATGATTAACTTGGCATAGGTGTATTGGTAAAGAATTTCATCTGTAGACACATATTTGGACGGGCCGTGAAATGAGGTCTACCTCAAGATGGGCATGACTGGCATTCTAGGCAGTGACTTGCCCAGGCAGATGCAGCGCAGTATGCAAAAGCATAACACATTTGCTGGATGACATAGTCCATAGACCAAACATATTCAGGAATATTTGGTTTAAATATATTCTATTTTGAGGCTTATTGACTGATGTGGGAGAGGCCGGGAGGTATGGAAGAAAGGAAGGAGGTGAGGAAGAGGACAGAAACTTGCTGAGCTATAATTGTCTGATACTGAATAGATGAGTGTGACACTGTACACTTTGGATGGAGGGGTTTCCAGTCTGCAGTAAAGATACTTGAGTTCTTGTTAACTTCATGCCCTTTACCAAGTTCTCAACCTCATCCTCCATGTCAGCATGGATGAGATGACCTGGCAATATATTGGTATCATTGAGAATTCTTTCTCCATTCTCCTAATTTTAAAAAAGTAATATCTTTAGAAGTACAAACTTCAGACTTTCCATTTTTTGCCATATGACCTTGAACAAATTTCTTAGCCTCTCTGAGCCTCAGTTTCTTATGTAACATAAGGAGATGGTTCCTCTCTTGTATTGCTGTTGCAAGAATCAGGTATAATTTGTATAAACATGTAGGATGGTTTCTGATTTATGAGAGGCATTCAGTGAATCGATGTTGTTGTTGCTATCTTATCATTATTTTCATTTTCAGTAGTAACTATTTTAATATTTACTTTTTCTCTGCATTTCCTTCTTCTATACTAGACTGTAAAATCTGTGGGAAAAGGTGTTGGACCTTATTTTTCCCTAGACAGCTGGCCGGTTTTAATGCTTAGGAAATACTTGGTAATTGACTGATAGCCAATTATGTGGCAACTAAAGATGTAGAGTTGAGAGAGTAAATGTCTGTCCGCTTCTCTGGTATTAATTATATCTGTTTTGCATGTTATATAAAGTTTACTAGAATTTCACAAGATGGGAAAGTATATAAAAGTCAGTCATAAAAGGGATAGGCAATTTCTGCTCATTGCAGAAAGTCCTTAATGTTGTAGAAGTTGTCAGGAAATGGAGAGTGGGCTACATATAAAAGGCGGATAAGATTGTGAGGAAATGCTTTGACTCATGCTGTTTAGTTGTTTCATATGTTTATTTGTCTTGACCAAGGCCCCCTTCTCTTGGATTAGTGCTGTCTGGTACTGGGAAGCTTTTTTTTTTTTTTTTTTTAACCAGAGATTATCAAAAGTTTGTGAGCATAGAAATCACAGGGGAAGGCTCAGATAGCAGGATTCTAACTCCGGAGATCCTGATTCAGAATTTCAATCCTATTTCATGTCTGCTGATATACTGAGGTCTTGCCCAGGCCACCACCCCAGCTTGGGCCTTGTCCTGCTCAGACGAGGATGGCATTGACCAATACTGTCACCTCATGATGTGGCCTTCTGAACCAGCAGGTAATTGTCTATCGGGATTGCAGGCAGCGCCACGGTTCAGGGATTTGCTAATTACCTTTCCCTATTGACTGATTATCCACATCCATTGTGTATATACTTGGACATGTTTTAAATCAATTTAAATCCCAGGTTCACAGCCACTTATCTGAGTGGCTGCACATGGCATATATATATATATATATATATCTCCCTGACATATATATATACCATTACGTGCACCATTAAGGGCTGCTGCTGCTAATAATCACAGCAGCAAAAGCATCTACCGTCTGTTGATGCCACCGTATCCCAGGAGGCTTGGGAGGCTTTAACATGTCCCTGGGGGGTGGATTAATCCCTTATTGTGATACAGAATCCTTGATTCAGAGAGATTAAGTATTCTGCTCAAGGTCACAGTGCTGGTAGAGCAGCAGAACTGTGTTCCCAACCCAAATCCATCTGGCTCCCAAACCCCTGCTCCTGCCTCTAAAATAAGAAAAGGCAAATTATGTCTCTTCATTTTTTGTACTCCTGGGTCAGTATTAACTGAAGTATTTCAAATCCGTCTGCACGAGAGAAGAACCAGTTTTACCTTTTTCAAGGTGAGAATTTAGATTGATTTTTCATTTATAATTGTAGATTCCTCTTGCTCTTTTAGTGCTGAGGTTTGAAGTGAGATAAGGTGCATCAGTGCTGGGCTATGCAGGGGGCAGGGCCATCTTCAGGCAGGGCCAGGGCTAAAGGCTCCAAATGCAGACATTTGCCTACAAGAGATAAAATGCAACCTTTGGAAGTCCTCTTTTCCCTGCTAAGCATTAAACCAAAGGAATGCTATTTGCTAGACGTCTCCTGGAGACCTTAGAAACCACATCACCAGCAGCGTCTCTGCAGAGGAAGCCCCACAGCCCAGTAAGAACCGGGTAGATCAGACTCTGCTCAGTCACAGAAACAACTTCTACTGCATTGCAGAGTCTGAGGGGCTGGAGAGAGGAAAACAGCCACCCAGAGAGTGTAAGCCAGGGCTCTGCTGGCCAAGGGGTGAAATGCAGCTGCCGGTCCAGACACAGAGATGGCGTTTGTACAGAAATGATGCAGAGAGAACATTTGCATCTCCCTTGTAAGATGAGCTGAAAACAACCCTCCCTTAAAAAAACAGGTTTCAGATGAGAACTTCCTGACTGTTGAGAATAAAATGATATTTGAGGAAATAGGACGTTTGTGCACACAAAGGAATGACCTCTGAGAGAAAGCGCTCCCCTCCAGAAATCACTCAACAGGGGGTGCTGAACAGAGTAAGTTGTGAGGGCTTTGGGCACATTTGTAGCCAGACATCAGGGGTCCTGAAGACCAGGTGTCTGGAAATACTCACCATTAGAGTCACTGCACAGGTCTCAAAGTTTTGGTCACTGGCCCCTACTGAACTACAAATATGATACCTGGGAAGCTTTGTGGTTTAAAGGGAAGAAGAATCAAATGAGAAAACGTTCTTATTCCCTGGGCAGTCCAGGTTCTCTCTCAGCCTTGGTTTATTATCTCTAACATAAGGTAAATGGACTATCTTAGTGCTTCTCAAATTCTGTGCAAAAGAATTACCTGGGATCTCATCCAATGCGGATTTCTGACCCAGACATTCTGGAGTGGGGCCTGAGACTCCACGTTTGTAACTAGGTCTCAGATGCTGCTGTTCTCCTGCCCATACTTCAAATAGCGTGGGACCAGATTTTCTTTAAAACCTCTCAGCTTTGGGGTGCCTGGGTGGCTCAGTTGGTTAAGCGACCAACTTCAGCTCAAGTCATGATCTCACAGTTCATGGGTTCAAGCCCCATATCAGGCTCTATGCTGACAGCTCAGAGCCTGGAGCCTTTCTTCTGATTCTGTGTTTCCCTCTCTCTCTGACCCTCCCCTGCTCACACTGTCTCTCTGTCTCTGTCTCTGTCTCTCTCAAAAATAAATATAACATTAAAAAATTAAAAAAAAAAGGAAACTAGGTGCTTTGATGGATAGAAGTCTTAACCTAAGGAATTTGAATGCTTTTAAAAGTCTATTCATTTATTCATTCTTTCAAATATTTATTGGGCCACGGTTATTTAGTGGTGCCCTTTCAGCAACAAAAAGGCTTCCAAGACCACTGCCTTGTCGGAGTCTAGCGCAAGGAGAGGGGTGATACACAAAAAGTGAACGTAATTCAGACTCCGAGGGAGAATGTTAACTACAACATGACTTCTGGGAGGGCATGGATTTTGCTTTTGTGTTCACCTGCTTCCACTGCCTCAAAGAGCATCTGAAACAGAGTAAACACTTAATAATTATTTTCTGAATGAGGAGAGGAGTCAATTCCACTCAGTGCTATTTTAAAACAATATGAGATAGAGTGATGTGATTCAGAGTGATCAAGAGAGTAGTGTGGGCATCTTATATTAGGGAGCAGAGAAAGCCACTCTGAAGAGGTGGCATTTGAGCCCCATGATGCAGAACAAGAAAGTGGATCACGTGCACACTGGTTTTCCAGACACAGGGAATGGCAGGTACAAAGGACCTGAAATGATTTGTTTGTCACATTCAGGACTCAGCAAGGAGACCTGTGATTGGAGAGGCGGGTGAGGACTAGCCTCAGAGGTGAGTAAAATGGGAGACCCTCAGATAGAGATCAGCAGGGACAAGACCACTGTAGGTGTTGATGGTCGTGGTAAGAAATGCAGATTTTTTTGAAATGCCATGGAGATCACAGAGGCTTTACAGGCAGAGACAGACATAATGTAGTTCGTGTTTTAAAATCACCAGTCTGGCTGTTGTTGGAAGATGTAGGAAGGCAAATGTGGAAGAAGCAAGTCAGGAGGCTGTTCTGGGTAAGGGGCTACTCCAGGATTCAAGGCAATGAGTGATGGCCGTTGTATGAGGGTGGTCATAACGGGAACACAGATCCAAGGTAGGCCTGGCAGGATTGCCTAATGGATGAGATGTTGGCTGGGCTGGTGGGTGTGAGTGAGTGGGGAGGAACAAAAGGAATAATGAAGAATGCTTCCCTGAGCAACCTTGGATGCGACGTAGGAATATGTGCAACTTTATAAGTCAGCCTTTCTATTTTGAACAACTAATTTGTAGGCAGAAATTCCATATATTGAGTTTAAATCTGTCTCCTGGAAACATCTCTCACTAAAACCTAGCTTTTGAAATTATAGAGTCCAAGTCTTCTGTCTCTTCCTCCAAATAATCCCCAAATGTTAAAAGGCAGAGATTAAAATCCTTCCCTTATCACCAACACATACACTATGCACCATGAGTCTGCTTCCCTCATGCTAAGTATGGTTCAATGAAGATTGAGATTATCACTTCAATAACCTTCAATAACCTAAGGTGATTGGAAAATCAAGAAGAAGTCAGACCAAGATGTCACTAAGGGAAATATTGTCCATCAGGAAGGGAGAGTAACATATCACAGTTGGGAAACAGAGTTTGGAAAAAATTACACCATTTCATGTTACAACCAATGAGCTGAGACACACCAATAAACATCATACCACTTTCCCATCCTAGTATAAAGTTAAATTGAAACTTTGAGAACAGTGACACTGAATCATGATTCACTTACCTTGGATTCTTAGCAAACTTTACAGGGAAAAAGTTTGGTTAATAGGAGTTGTGTTTCCTAATTCAGAGGGATACATGCACCCCTAGGTTTATAGCAGCCAAATATGGAAAACAGCCCCAAGTGTCCATTGATTGATAAATGGAAAAAGAAGATGTGCTACACACACACAAATACACACACACACACACACACACACACTGGAATATTAATCACAGAAAAGAATGAAGTCTTGCTATTTGAAACAACATGGATGGAGCAAGAGAGTATCATGCTAAGCAAAATAGGTCAGTCAGGGAAAGACAGATACCATATGATTTCACTAGTAACTGGAAGTTAAGAAATAGCACAAACAAACCAAGTGAAAACTGAGAGCCAAACCAAGAAACAGACTCTTATTTTTTTATTTGAGACAGAGAAAGAGAGAGAGAGAGAGAGAGAGAGAGAGAGAGAGAGAGAGAGAGAGAGAGAGGAAGCAGGGGGAGGGGCAGAAGACAGAATCTTCAGCAAGGGCTTATGAGAGAGAGAATCTGACGTGGGGGTTGATCTCTGATCTGATGTGGGATCATGACCTGAGCTGAAATCAAGAGTCCGGCACTCAACTGACTGAGCTACCCAGGCACCCCAAGAAACAGACTCTTTTTTAAATGTTTATTTATATCGAGAGAGGGAGTTGGGGAGGTACAGAGAGAAGGGAGAGAGAGAAAGAGAGAGGAAGAGAGAGAATCCCAAGCAGGCTCCATGCTCAGCACAGAGCCCAATGTGGTGCTTGATCTCATGACCTCATGAGTGGAAATTAAGAGTCGAATGTGGAACCAACTGAGCCATGCAGGCACCCTGAAATAGGCTCTTAACTAGAGAGAACAAACTGATGGCTATCATAGGGGAGGTGAGTGGGGGGATAGGTGAAATAGGCAATGGGGAAATACACTTGTCACGATGAGCACTAGGTGATGTATGGAATTATTGAATCACTATATTGTACCCCTGAAACAAATATGACACTGTACGTTGACTGGCTGGAATTAATATTAAAATTAAAAAAAGAAGAGTTGTGTTTCTAAAGCTCTGAGTATTAAAATAGCAAATAAACAGTAGAAGAGAAAATGTCAGCTGAAGAGCTGAGGCTGTTGTTGAATGGTTCATCACATCCTCCGTTAAAAAATCACCATTTTCAGTCAATTTACTACCACAGAGAGAAACATTAGAAGACGCTTAATGTTTCAGGCTTAACTGAAGCCAAAATTCAATGATTTCCCATTAATGATTTCCCTCTCTGCCATTAGCTTGAAGCAATTTGTTGCCATTCTTTCTGTTTCTCTTTCCAGATGTTACTGAGTCTGGATCTCCTTGTTAGAGACTGGGATTCTTAACTAAAAGTATCAAGATCCATAATATCTTCAGTGCAGCATGGTGTCAGATAGAGGCTTGTTAATATGGATGCTTCAAAGTGGAGAAGGCAAGGTGGGCCTTCCACAGAAGCAGGGAGTTGCTTTTAAAACCTGTGGGGAAGACCAAGAGGCAGGCTGTTCAATGGCCAGGAAATCCAGGTCTCTGTGTTTGCTCACTTCAACCTTCTCCAGGTATTTTTGAAAAAGTTTCCCTTCCTCTAAGCACCTTGGCGACTCCCCCAGGTGGATAGAAGGGCTATTTGGAGGAAGGAAAAGGGACATCCAAAGCATTTATTCTAGGAGGTAAAGGTTCTGGATCCTCAAAGCAGGGGGTGGGGAGCAGATAAGTCAGTCGTAAGAGTTGGATGTAAAGCAGGGGATCTTAGATTTAATCTGAGGCCAACAAGTGTGTGCCTGAGGTGTTCTTGTTACTAGAGCTGCTACATGACAACCTACAGACCTCGTTTCAAGCACTTAGTGTGTTTGTGCACAATCATGCATTTGCATGCACATACGCCCAGAGACAGTCACACACACCGATGTGTGTGTACCTTACACAAACATGCAGGTGTGATGCTGTCATCAACAGACTCATGTTTTCCTTTCTCTTTGTTTTAATCAGAGATGGCCTTTGTAATCAGGAAAATGGCTAAAATACTGTCCAAAGAACCAAGTGAGAGAGGAGAGCTGGAAATATACTGTCCTCTGTGACCTTTTTTTGCTATTTAGGGATTCTTTGTTCTAAACTCCCTTTTGTTTGTCATGTCTGCTGTGATGCTAAACAGCCTCACAGCGTTAACAGTCGATATCAACCTTTGCTTGTAGCTGACTTTCCCACCTCTTCCTTGATTTTAGTGACTGGATGAGCAATCGCTATCACATGCCTGGATTGACTGATGAGTAAGGCAGACTTAACACGTCTGTAGAAACTGTAAAAAAGCAATCAGGCCAGGAATCATAGATTTCTCTGTCATCTGACATCATAGTTCCTGCCTTTGAGTTTTCTTTACTGGCTGCCCTATGGGGACCGTGTACTAGATCTTTGATGATTACCAAGCAGGGCATAAAAAGAGAAATATTAGCCAAGACCTTGACCTCCTTCCAAGGTTATTTCCAGTTTTATATTCATGTTGTGTACACTAGTCCTTTTGTAAAAAGTACCCTCTGGGGAAATATCATATTTTCCCTCTTATTTAACAAAGAGGCACTTAGATTTCAGTTGTACTTTTGGAAAACCCATAAATAGGAAAGATGAACTCACAAAGGAAGAAGTCATTTTATTAAATATGAAAACAGCTTCATTAAGATTTAGGGAGATGATAGAAAAGAAGGTCTATGCGGTGGAGACACGTCTAAGGAGCAGGAAGGTAGTACAGGTACTTGGACATATGAGTCTGGGATAAATTGTCAGGTGCAGAAGAGATGGAAAGTCATCAGCAGTGAGGGCTTAAACAGACAGTAACACAAAGCAGTAAGCATGGAGCCTGGTGTGCAGGCAGCTTTCCAAACCACCAACAGTCCTTGTCATGGCACAGCAAGGCTCTGGGTCCTAGAATGGTCATCGTTCCTAAGTTTTCCTCGGGCTCTGGCTTTCAGTGATAGCTTCATCCTTGTCGCCTTGCTTCTGACCTTTTTTGCTGCTTTAGAGATACCTTGTCAGCTCAGGCTGATCCGGCATCCTGCTGCCTTTTGCAACTTAGTTCCCCGTAGCTCTACTTTATTCCTTCTCCAGTTTAGGAAACTAGAGAGTTCAAGGAAAAGAAACTATAGGACTTTCTAGGCACCAGGACTCATCTTAACCAAGTACCACCAGGAGGTGATATCTGTGTTTGGCTCTCGTCTCTGTTCTGTTTATGTTGCCCAGGAAGCTAGGGCTGCCGGATTGCAGGGTCATCTGACTCTACTGTACGTCTCTTATGCAGAAGAATTTTCTTTTTATTTATTTATTTATTTTTTTTTTAATAGTTTATTGTCAAATTAGTTTCCATATAACACCCAGTGCTTCTCCCCTCAAGTGCCCCCCACCATGACCATCACCCCCTTCCCCCCCTCCCCCTTCAGTCCATGGTTCGTCTCCAGTATTCAGTAGTCTCCCTTGATCTGTGTCCCTCACTCATCCCCACTCTCTTTCCCCCTTCCTCTCTC